>CABHPH010160260.1:0-14019 GCA_902168325.1 Peromyscus nudipes | reverse complement strand
GGTGGAGGGCACAGAGGGTGGAGGGCATAGAGGGCACAGAGGGTGGAGGGCACAGAGGGTGGTATGGGAGCCGGCATCTGTCTCAGCTGTCCTTAGAGAAAGTAGTGGATCTCACCAGGGCCACTGTGGAAACATCCAAGGTGCTTTTTTTTTTTTTTTTTTTTTACCTTCCCACTCTAGAGTAGTTTTGAACTTAGAGGAAAGTTGCTAAGATGGTCCGAGGGTCTCCGGGCACTCCTCACTTGGTTCCCCCACGTTTGCATCTACCTTTCTGTGTATGTCCGGATGTACTGCTGCCTGCACTCCAGACTTGATCTGCGCGGCACCAGCCGCTCCACCAGGATTTAATCCAGTAGGTGACATTGTTCCATCTCCTTGATCTCCTCTGATGCATCACAGTTTCTCAGATTGTCCTCTTTGGAGCTGTCTCCCTTGATTTCACGGCCCTCTCATTCCTGGTCACGTGCTTGCAGGATCTTGCTCAGCTTCTTGTTATGATGACGTGATGAACTTTCGGAAGAAGACCCCAGAGGGAAGAGTCTGCACCACACCCTGTCTGGGGACCTGACTCTCTGGCGTTGTTCTGCAGGTTTGTTTAAGGATATCTTGGCCAGGTGTCCCGGCTGCTCAGGTCTCTTTCCTTCTTGTCTAGGAAGCAAGTGGCTGAGTTTAGCCTCACTCAGTGAGGAGATCTGAGAACGCCACTTGCAACATTGAATGATTTAAAATAAATCCTATCTCCCTTTCCTTTATTCATTCATTCGTGCGCTCATCAGTATCACTAGAGGACTGTACATATTTTGTTTATATTTTCTGTTGTCCTCTAGGGCCCTTGCCGCTCCAGTCCTTCCAGTATTAGCAGCTGGAAGTGTTTGCAGGTGGCTTCCACTCTCCTCTGCTTTGTCCTGTTCTTTTGCTTTTATTTTTATTTTTTAAATTTTTTTTCTGGCTTTAGAATCATCAAGCTGCTGCTGCCCATCTGTCCTCTTTAGGTCTGTCTAGCTCAGCAACAGACCAAACATGGGTCCACACTACTGTGTCTACCTCGAACCCACCAAGATTCTGTCAAAGGGAACTGTCTGTTCTCTATGGCTGAAGATGACTGGGAGCTGAGTGTGGCTTGGGGTGTGAGGGTGCTGGACTGCCACGGCTAATAGGGTGACTTGAACAAAGCAAGCTCCTTCTCTCTCTGTTCTGAAGGCGGATGTCCAAGACCAAGGTCTGGTGGGGTAGGTTTCCAGTGAAGTCTCTCCCTGTGATTGGCAGAGGTCTTCTGTCCGTATCCTCCTCCTCTGTTTGTCTGTGTGTGACTCTGTCCTAATGCTCCTGAGTCATAAGGACTGGAGTCACCCAGATCAGGGCCACACATGATGGTTTTCCTGGATGTGACCCACCTCTTTACAGACCTGTCCTCAGATGCGGCACAGACTGAGACACAGAGCACCAGGACTTATGAACTTAAAGTGGACCACAGCTGAGCTCCCAACACCCAGGAAGGGCCTGGAGCCCTCAAGGAAGTGGATGTAAAGTGGCAGCCAAAGGACAGAGCCCACTGGAGTTTGGGGTGGACAGTTGGCTGTCAGCAGATACTAGAACTTTCAGGCAACCCGCATCCCCACACAGTGGTTCAGGCCCTCCTATACTTTCTCCTTAAAACATAGTTTAGATTCTCCCTTTGAGGAGTGGGTCTAGTCCCATCGAAGTCTGGAAAGGATGGTGCCTCTAGGTAAAGTGCCACCAAGAGCAGCATAGCCAGCTCTGTCTGTCAGAAAGCTGGCTTCTGGGAGCCCCAGCATGAGATTGTGTGGAGGCAGAGAGAGCACAGGAACTTGGGAAGAAGGTCCCAGGTCTATGTGAACAGACCTGTCCTCAGGGCGTCAAGCACTTTAACAGGTGAGTCAGACATTATTTTTATTATTATTATTATGTGTGGATGGGGAGGGTTCAGCCAGTCAGCTAGCTTCATCTTCCAGATAGGGCCACCAGGGAGCCAGCCTTCCTCAACTGGGAGAGAGGAAACCTTGCCGTTGTCTGTAGCCCCCACATGCTGTAGATACATCCCTGTGGAATGCCGGAATTCCATTTCTGCCCAGCTCTAGAGAGTGAAGTGACTTTTACGGCATGTGGTGTTTAAGTGTGATTAGCCCGAGTCACGGAAGACCTGACACAAAGATGCCACACCGTGGTTGGTACTCTTCATTTCCAATCAGATTATGGGCCCTGCGGAGCATGAGCCAGCCCCAGCCCGAGTTTCCAAGTGGCAGATTTGTCAAAAGGAAGGCTCGTTAATCAAACCTAATGGCCTCTGATATGTTTCTGTGAGTTTCAGATTCATTTGTGATAATTGTCTTCTCAATGTGTGATTTTCCTACGGAAGTCAGTCAAAAGAGCTCAGATGTACAGCTGGAACGAGGCTCTCAGTATATGGATGTCTAAGTGTAATTTTAAAGAACATGGAAGGAAGTTTGATTAAATGGACTTTTATGGCTTTGGTTTTCTAAACAACAGAAGTTAATTGCAGGGGAGGGTGCTTGCCCCTGCGCGGAATCCTCCATCCGAGTAGCTCGCTAAAACCCAAAATGTTAGTCTTGCATTTATTCATTATGCAAATACAGCATATAAAATATTCCATCAAGCACTTTCAACAGTCAGCCAAACACATCTTTTTATTATTAGATCAGGAAATTCAAATATAGTTACTGTTTATTGGTTTAATTAACATATTGAAAATACAATTTGCTTTAAACTTCCTATTCTCTTGTCAAAGCCAGAAACAGCATTGACGGTTTCATGGGGTTTGAGATTCTGTTCTTTAAGGCAAGTAGCTGCATTTCCTATTAATGTCCTTGTTATTTATTTAGGTCCAGCCAGGAAGGCAGCTGTGGGTTGAAAGCATTCATTTAGAGGCCAGTGGTGTTTTCTGTTTGTCTGATGCCGATCTAATACTGCCCACTAGGAAGGTAATTTCATTCTCCTTGTTTTGACAGAAACCTCTAAAGCAAATTACTGTTGGACGTCCCTGCTCTTGAAAGCTGTGATAATGAGACCAAGGGCTAACACGAGTCTCATGCTCAGGCTGACTTTCTCAGTGGCCAGTGCTGAGCAGGGATATGGATGGGAGCTCAGTCGAGGCAGACAGGCCCCAAGAGGGGTGGCAGTGAGGAGGTGGAGTGAGTGTCTGGGCGGAAGGTGAATCAAGAGATGGACAGGAGCCACCCACGCAGTATCTGTGTTCCAGGAGCTGTACTGACCCTGGGTGGGTGGGGGAGGGGCAATGACAGGGCTTGACTATCTCCTTCCCCACGGCCTTTTCAAAATTTCAGATTTTTTTAAAGGAAGAATTAGGCTGGCATTGTGAAAGTTTTGGTCATTAGCATTCTCTGGCCTGGAGCGAGAGATGAAAAGAGGATTCTGGAGGTCTGGGAGGTTTGGGGCAGGGGAAGTGTGAAGGCTGGCTTTGCTAAGGCAGAGCAGATGGGTTGGCTTGGGAAGAAAATCCCAGGGTTGTATGAACAGACCTGTCCCCAAGGGAGTCAAACATTTTCAAAGGTCAGCCAGACATACTTTTTATTATCATATCCAAAGTTCAGATGCATTTTTTTTTATTGGTTTAATCAAGATGTTGAAAATTCAGTTTGGGAGTGAACGCACGCTTTTTCTCACCCACACTTGAAACAGCGACAAGCGGAGGGAAAGGAACCCATGACACCTGTTCCGGACCTCTGATCTGCCCACCCCAGTCTCTCTGAAAACCCTGAGCAGACACATTCAGGATTCACTTTACAGAGGTGATCCTGGGGCTAGGAGCCCTGCACCTCATACCCCTTGCTGAATTGTCTCTCTGGAAAGGAACTGTGGAAGTTTGAATGTAAATGGCCCCCATAGGCTCTTAGGGAATGACACTATTAGGAGGTGTGGCCTTGTTGGAGTGGATGTGGCTTTGTTGAAGGAAGTGCATCACTAGGGGGTGGGCTTTGAGGGTTCAGATGCTCAAGCCTGGCCAGTGTTGCTCTCTTTTCCAGCTGCTTGCTGGTCCAGTGCAGAACTCTCAGGTACCTCTCAAGTACCATGGCTGCACGCATGCTACCGTGCTTCTGGCCATGATGACAAGGTGCTAAACCTCTGAACTATCAGCCAACCCCCAATTAAATGTTTTCCTTATAAGAATTGCTGTGGCCATAGTGTTTCTTCTCGGCAATAGAAACCCTAAGATAGGTATTGACTATCCAAACTTGTAAGGAAGCTTCAAGACAAGTAGCTTCCTTGTTGATGGGTGACAGCAGGGCTTTGAAGGACTGCCTTGGAATGAGAAAACTGGCTTCCTCATGTCAGCAGCTTGGGAGAGGTGCACAGCTCTAGGCTGGAGGTGGGGCATGGTTCAGAGCTGAACCTTCTTCTGCCACCCTGACCTAGTTCCAGGGGCTTGATCCATGACATTGTGACTAGGCCCTACTGGGATGCCACAGACCAACCCACCAACCTTCCCACGTGCCTTAGAGGTTCCTCTCAAGCTCTTCTTCCCAAGCTCTGTGTGGCTCCCTTCTCCTTTCTGCCTCTTAGGGGAGTCCCCTTCCATTGCCATCTTGAGAAGTCTCTCCATGAGGACACCACAGACTCTATAAGAATGGTCCAGAGAGCTCTATGCAAGGACTGTGTGTTGCCTCTTATTGCCCGACCCTGCCACCTTGGCCAGGATGATGCCTCTGGACTCTGGAGAGTCTGTATGCTCCTGGGGTTAGACAGATTGTGGCTTCCTGTTCTGGTCTGTGTATCCCTCAACAGGACTGTTCTAGCTTTGTTCTGTTGCCACAATGAAACACTCTCATGGGGAGGAAAGGTTTTATTTCACCTTCCAGGTTACAGCCCATCACTGAGGGAAGTCATGGCAGGAGCCAAGAGGAACTTGAAGCATACATTCCTTTGTGGTTTCATTGATTTCAGACCTGCTCCCAGGTCCACCTTTAGCTAGCTTTCTTATACAGCCCAGGATTGCCTGCCCAGGGATTGGTGCCGCCCATAATGGGCTGAGCCCTCCTATATCAATTAACAATCAAGACAAGCTCCCCCTAGACATGACACAAGCCAATTAATGGGGGTAATCCCTCAATTGAAACTTCCTTCTCAGATAGTTCTAGGCCGTGACAAGTTGACCGTTAAACTAAGACAATGTGTCCTAAAGAAGCTTGCAGAAACTGCTGGAGCAGTGTAAATAAATGGTCTCTGAACGAGTTACAGCTTTTCTGTACCCTGCTACACATAGAAACAATTGAGACTGCTCCAGGGCTCGAACACACAGGCCACAACATGGTTTGCTGCTTCTCCAAGTTAAATTTGTTTCTTGTTTAGAGTGGGTCTTGAACTCAAGACCTCTCTGCCTTTGGAATGCAGGGATTACAGAGGTATGCCACCAAGCCCAAACTAAATCTGGTTCTTAAATCATCCATCTGTTTGGCAGACTAAAGCAAGCCTGGGAATTCTGGAGGCCCTCCTTGCCCTTGGAATCTTATAAGGACTTGTCAACTGTCAAGTGCTTGAGACAGCCTGAGCTTCCTCTGGGGAGGGCAGCCCTCTTCTGTGAGCCCATGCTAAAGTGTGAGGTGTTTATTGCTTCTGTGGGAACCCTGCGCTCCTGTGCCTGGGAGTCAGCTCTGCTTAGGGCTGCAGTCTCTCTTTTTCTTGAATCGCCATCCCTGGGAAACTACCTTCCCCGGGAGCCCCTTCCCTGGGGATCCTTATCCATCTCCTTCTGCTAGGTTGGAAACACTGATGGCAGCAGACCTGCCTGGTGACGGAAGACCACGTCTTCTGTGTCCTTGCAGAGGGCAGGGAGAAGCTCGGCCTTCCTTTCTAGGACAACAGGTTTACAGAAGAACAAATCAATGATAGAGCCATCCACTTCTGACCTCCTGCTACAGTAGAGGTCAAAGCATCAAGCCTCCAAAGCAAGGGTCACAGCCTTCTCTGACCCTATCAGAAGCCCACATAGGCCAGCAGGCTGTGCTGATGCTGGAGGCTGGGGCAAGAATTCCCTTCAACAATCTTCTGTGTGCCACATTGACTTGAGAGCTGCTCCTCTCCCGTCTCTGTTCTCCCCTCTCCCCTAATTCTACCATCCGTCTCCCTCTCAGCAATGCTACTGGGCCCACCTAGCCCTCCAGGGAGATCTTGCCCTCCAGGGAGATCTTTCCCTCCATCCAGCTGCGAAGCCTTCTGCATGTGACTTCTGATCTGTGAACCAAGGGCATAGACTTTTGCTTCCTTGCCCAGTTCTCTGGCTCTACCTGAGTTTCCCCTCCCTGGCTTCCCACTAGAAGACTGCTTCAAGCCTTGCCTTCTTAGGGACTCGCAGACCGAGCCCTTCTGTAGGTCTGGCCTCATCAAATACACTGTGGATCTAGGCCCTGATGATGGCCCTGATGGTGACCACCTTTACTGTGAGTGTAGTATAGCAGTCTCATTGTGACTGGGCCCACTGCCTTGGACCTGTGTGCATCTCTACACAGGCAGCCTCTTAGCTAGATATCAGCAGCATTGCCAGGACTGGAGCTCCAGGAGCTACTAAGTTCATGTGTGGATGCCATATGTTGTCACATCTGTGTTTCAGCGAAAGATCTAGAGCATGTTCTGGGAGACCTGTACAGTGAGGAGCTCCCTTCTTACAGGTTCTCTTGGATGGACATAGGGTCCAACTGTCAAGTTTTGTAGACTCTGGCCCTGGGATGTTTTGTCTCTATCTCTGTCCATGTGTGCTATCATGGTGGCTGCAGGTAAGTCTGATAAAATATGAAGCAATGCCTTCTGAAACCATGCTGTCTTTCTGCGGCGACTCCTGTTGTCTGAATGTCTCTTGTGGACTTCATACCAAGGAGACCCCTTGCACTAGTCTCTCTCTGCTTTTGCAATTCTGAATCATTGAAGAGTGGGCAACCTATAATTTTTCTCCAGCTCTGTTCTTCCTGGAGTTCAAATTAATACACTAGTGCTCACTCCAGACCCCCAGAGCTTGGGGGACCTCGCCCTTAGAGAAAGCTTCTTGTTCCCAGGAACTTGCAGTATGGGCACTGGGTAAAGGCAAGGAGGGGACAGGAAGGTCAACACAGCTGCCTCTCCCCTGGCCTGTGCCACTCGACAATATACTGATTTGTACAAGCTTCTGTAGCAGGGAACATGCTGAGGACATCCCTAGGTTAGTTTTCAATTCCTGTCCATCCTCCCACCAACTCGTTCTTTTATTTCAATATCAAAAAATTAAAAGCTATTATTTTATTATTTTATATATATGAATATTTTATCTCCACCAATGTCTGTGGACTACGTGCAAGCAGTGCTCTAGGAGACCAACAGAGGGCATCAGATCCCCTGGAACTGGAGTTACAGACAGTTGTGAGCCATTATGTAGGTGCTGGGAATCGAACCTGTATCCTCTGGAAGAGCAGCCAGTGCTCTTAACTACTGAGTCATCTCTCCAGCTCCACGGTCTAGTCCTTGTACACCCACACTGCAACCTTGATAGTGTTGGGTCCTGTAATCTACGGAGTGGGAAGCACATCTGCTAATTAAGGTCCCCTGCTCAGTTGATCTGAAGCTGATCGCTCCTGAGGCCCACAGGCTGTCAGTCACAGCGCACAGACATTTATTTGTGGCCGAGTCCCTCTTTGCTTGTTCTGCTCTGGGTAGCCACTGATAGTGGAGAAATAAAAGCAGAGGAGTCTGGGGAACCAGAGGCTGTGGAAAACTCCCTCATTATCATAACATCTTATCCCTTCTTGCTGTTTATGTGGGGAATGTGACCAGCCCTGGAGCTGGGGAGCAAGGGAAGACTCTGCTTATTCCACGTGGGTTCCAGCACATTCTGGGGCCTTAGAAATAACAGGTTGATATGAACTACTTTTTCTACATAAACTGCTTTCCCCTACTGCTTTGTTATACATCTAAAGTGTCAGCAAATCTTATTTGATGATCATGTTTCTTTTTCTAGTATCTCACTGCCCTCTCCATTTGTACCCACCTCCTTTGCTTTGGAGCAAGAACCTGCTCCCCAAACCAGCACGCTTCCAAAATATAAACAGAAGAGCTTTTAAAATTAACAGGACATCTGAGGCTTGAGTTTGTTGTAAAATTTCTCCAAGAATACAGTCTGTGCAAATAAATGCCTTGGCTCCAGCTCCAGCTGGGTTTGGGGAGTCTTTTAACTATCTCCTCGAGGCTGCTGAGGACTAGCCTCACTTTTCAACCTGTGCCAGTGGGAGAGCAGAGGTGTTGGTTTTAGGATTCGGGTTTCAGAGCATGGGGGAGAGCCTTGTAGGGAGAGGCAGAGGCAGTCTTGGGACCTTCTGAGTGACAGCCTGGCGGTGGTGATGGGGATACAGAACACAGAGTTTGGAGAGGGAGAATGGAGCCTTTGGAAGGTAGGCATCTGCGGAGGATAGGTGCTGCAGAGGTCAGTAGGAGCTGTGGTAAGCCCAGATGAGGGCTGGTTGGGCTTGAAGCAACGAGACCAGCAGTAACCAGAGCGTCTGGTGAGTGTCTCTATAGTAAACACCAGCCCTTTGGTCCTCAGGGACATCTGACGGGACCAGTCTTATCCCTATGCAACATGGCTGGGCAGAGCTTGCTTCTCAAGAGTGGAGGGGAGAAAAGGAAGGGCTAGCAGGAGGACCAGGCAGGTCCGAGAAGAGAGGCTGCCAAACAGCACAGCCAAAGATGGCATCCAGGAAGTTGGCAGGATATGGGTGCAGAAGACTTATGTGTGGTGACAAGGCTTTGGGAATGTGATGGGATAAATCCAGGGACAAGGGAGACAACCTTTGTCAGTGTTGAGAGTCTCAGGCTCTGCAGACGAAGTGTGTGAAGACACAGACTTCAGGAAAACATTCTCTGTGCCACTGGATGCCCATCCCCCCCCTTTCCCAGACAGGTGCTATTGGTGTGCCATTTATTTTTATGAGTGTTTCATCTGAGCACCGGCTGCAGGCAGGGTTCAGGTAACAAGGTCTGTGGGTATTTGTAGCTGCCTCAAATATCGCAAGGGTAAATGATTTCATTTTGTTGCAGGTCAGTTTAGGCGAGTGGGAATCGAATATGGAGAAACTGTGCCGTGTAGGAATGTGCGCTTTCCTGGGAGAGCTGTGCCTGGATCACACACAGCTGTGCTGGAGGGCTTGAATCAACACTGGATTCCAGCTTAGCTCTGAGTGGGGATCACAAGTGAGTGGATTTCCAGGCTTTACATACAGACTAAAGGCTACCCATGACGGCATACATAAATGGATTTTTCTTTAGGCCGCCAGCTCTCAAAAAATGACACAGAGACTTATTATTAATTATGAAAGCTCAGCCTTAGCTTAGACTTGTTCCTAACTAGTTCTTTTTTTTTCATTTTTTGAGACAGGGTTTCTCTGTGTAGCTTTGCACCTTTCCTGGAACTCACTTTGGAGACCAGGCTGGCCTCGAACTCACAGAGATTCGCCTGCCTCTGCCTCCTGAGTGCTGGGATTAAAGGCGTGCACCACCACTGCCTGGCTCCTAACTAGTTCTTAATACTTAAATTAGCCCATATCTTTTAATCTACATTTTTTAAAACGTGGCTTGGTTACCTTTACTCTGTACTGCCCATCCTGCTTCCTCAACATCTGTCTGGTGACTTCGCCTTCTTCTTCTCAGCATTCTCTCTCTGCCTAGAAGTCCTGCCTATATCTCCTGCTTAGCTACTGGCCATTCAACTTTTTATTTCACCAATTGCATCAATACATATTCCCAGTGTACGAATATCCCACAAGAAGCACGTACTCAGAGAATCAGGGAGAGGGTTCTTGGAGAACAAGGACAGCTTGAATGGATGCCCTCATCTGGGGGGGGGGCAGGACATCCAGGGTCCTGGAGACCTCCTTTCCCTCACCTGGCTGACTTGGAGTTAGCTGCCTGCATACTTAATATTTCATCTGCTTTGATAGGTCCCCAGAGGCTGACACAGCAAGGCTACCAAGCCACAGAATAAATAACCCTCAGTACCACTGCCATTAGATCTGTATGGATTCATAGTCAGAGTGCAGAGATTGGATCTGGGCTCTGCCCCATGTCTGTTATCTAACAGTTGGTGAGATGAGAGAGAGAGAGAGAGAGAGAGAGAGAGAGAGAGAGAGAGAGAGAGAGAGAGCGAGAGAGCGCTGTTGCAGGCTGCATTGGTATTCTTTTTTTTTGGTTTTTCGAGACAGGGTTTCTCTGTGTAGCTTTGCGCCTTTCCTGGAACTCACTTGGTAGACCAGGCTGGCCTCAAACTCACGGAGATCCGCCTGGCTCTGCCTCCCGAGTGCTGGGATTAAAGGCGTGCGCCACCACCGCCCGGCTTGCAGGCTGCATTGGACAGAGCAGTGTGGGATGCTGGATGAGGGAGGTCCAGTAGCAGCCTCTGTACCACCATGCCTCCCTCTTGATCAACAACACCATTTGTTCCTGGGTGGCAATGGAGCTGTCCAATAAGCTGTGGCTGTTCCCTGCCTGGGCATGCACCCCAGCATGCCTAAACCATGTGCCAATCTCAGCCCTTCCAGAAGAGCTTTGCTTTCAACTCTGCCTAGCTGGTGCCAATCACTGCACTGTGTCTTCCAACCTTGTGGGACACCACAAGTGGAAGTGTCCAAGAGCAAGGGTATTTGTGTTCCTACCCTGCCACAGTAGGTCACCACAGCATCTGCAGCTGGAACCTACACACTGACTGTCTTAGTTTGTGTACAGCAGAGGCTAGCAGCAAGGGGAGATTATATGTCCAGGGTCTCCTCAGCTGAAATGAAGGGGCTGGCTGGGGCTTCTGGCCACCTGGAATTCATGGTACTCTTGCAAGCTCATTGGATACTGGCAGGCTTTGTTTCCTCCTCGTTCTTTCTGTGTCTGCCATGAGGGATTGCATTCTCCTTGAACTTCTGTTTTATCTATTTTCTCCTCTCCCCTTCTGGGTCTTCAAGTTCCTGTACTGACTTTACCCAGATAGCCTGGGGCAATTTGATCAGTAACATCACTTCCCCTGTGTCTTAGTTAGGGTTACGACTGTTGTGAGGAAACACTGTGACCAAGGCAACTTGGGGAGGGAAGGGTTGATTGGGCTTACGCTTTCACATCACTGTTCATCATTGAAAGAAGTAGACAGGAACTCAAATAGAGCAGGGGCCTGGAGGCAGGAGATGATGCAGAGGCCATGGAGCGGTGCTGATTACTGGCTTGTTCCCCATGGCTTGCTCAGCCCGCTTTCTGATCTAACCCAGGATCACCAGCCCAGGGGTGGCTCCACCCACAACAGGCTGAGCCCTCCCCTATCAATCACTAATTAAGAAAATGCCTTACAGGCTTGCCTACAGCCCAAACTTACAGAGGCAAGTTCTCAATTGAGGCTCCCTCCTCTCCAGTAACTCTTGACTGTGTGAAGTTGGCAAAAAGCTAGCCAGCACACCCTGCAAAGGTCCCTCTGCCATACAGCTGGACAGGCTGGTGAAATAGGCCAGAGAGCGCAGGTCAGGAGACTTCCTGCCATAGTGGACGTTGCAACTGTCCCAACCCACAGCAGAGCCTCTACCCAATCATCCACATGCCCAGGAGCTCACACTGGCTAGGACATGTTGTGACATGAATCTGAGTTCTATCCTAGCCCATACCCAGTCCTCCTTAGTCTCCTGGGCTACTTCTCCCTCCCTCCCTGCTGTATGGCCGTGGATAAGACTGAAAACCTTAGTCCAGGGCCCAAGCCACAGGCTGCATGTAACACACATGGTCTGCCATCACAGGAGGCAACTACCCGGAGGCCGCTCTTCCACTCGTGGCCTTCCTTCAAGCACCAAAAGGATAAGTAAACATGGCCATTTCTAAGACATTCTTCATGGAGGAGACTATGGGTCTTGTGATTATCCCATGAATCTTAAAAAAATAAAAGTTCTGATTCTATTATACTTATTCCTCTGTGGGTGTGAGCGTGCGACAGAACGTGCATGTAGGGGTCAGAGGACAACTTGTAGGAGCCAGTTCCTTCCTTCTATGTTAGTTCCGGGGACTGAACTCAGGTCATCAGGCTTAGTGACAAGCACCCTTACCCAGTGAGCCAGTCCCTGCAGTGACCCTTCAGGTAGCAGCCGTATGTCTCATCTCTAGTCTTCTGGGAAGCAGCAGACACCCAGGGGTAAGGAGATGATGGGGGTGGTCTCTGGGACTTGGTGGAAGTGTACAATTGCTCTGTTGCTATGCTTACCCTCCGAGGGCTGCTTGAGCTCCATGCACACAAGCTTTTCTTTGGTGGGGAGGAGGAAGAACCAGTTTCATGGGTAAATATTACAGGTCTGTGGAATAGAAAGGGCCCGGGAGTAAGTCTGAATCACATGACATACGAAAGAGAAGCCTGGGACCGAGCTCAGGAATGTAAATTGTGACCCTGATATGCTGGTGTATAGGGTAGGGATGAGGATGGGGGGATGGGGTGCAGGTTAGTTTTTTTTTTTTTTTTCTGTCAGCTTGACACAAGCACAGGCATCTGGGAAGAAGGAACCTCAACTGAGAAAATGCCTCCATCAGATTGGCCTGTAAGCAAAGTCTATGGGGTATTTTCATGATTGATGAATGATGTGGGATGGCCCAGCTCACTGTGGGTAGTGCCCACAGTGCTTTTTGGATGGTATAAGAAAACAGGCTGAGCAAGCTATGGCAAACCAGTAAGCAGTACTCCTCTGTGACGTCTGCTTCAGTTCCTGCCTCCAGGTTCCTGCCTTGAGTTCCTGCCCTGACTTTCCTCAGTGATGGATTATAACCTGAGAGCTGTAAAATGGAGTAAACCCTTTCCTCCCCAGGTTGCTGGTCATGGTGTTTATCAGAGTGATAGAAATGTAACTAGGAGAGATGGGAGGGTTGGGAGGGGCTTGACTTTTTGGCTCAGTGAATGTGGATGGGCACTGGGGCATGGCCCTGGGTCATCTGCTGGTTTTCTAAACAAGGAGCCAACAGGAAGAGCTTGAAGAACCAATGTGCAACACAAGTGCAAGATTTTCACCTGGCCTGGGACAGGGGTGGGGTGGCTACAGGGACAAAGGACTTGAAGAGATTCTGCCTCAGCAGAGATCAAGAGAAAGGATGCATGAGCCTTAGGAGCTGGCCATGGCAAGAGAATTGTAAGGTGCAGGAATTCCACAGGCAGAGAGGTCCCCGGAGGAGGAAGGGGAGGGGGAGGACCCAGGTTCTCCCTGGGGCTCGGCTGCTTTCTCTTTCCCTGCAAAGGGCATTAAGCAAGGTGGCTTTTATGTCCAAATTGTTAGCAAAAGTGGTTTAAATCTGAAGTGAAGTCATTTCCTGTCACATCTCCATCATTGTGAAGTTGCTTCTGGCAGCTGGCCTCCAGAAGGCCACATGTTTGTATTCAGCACAAGCGGACACCTGACACTGGCCAATCAGAAACTGGTCATTTTTTCTGAAAGCAAACAGAGGATGGGAACTTCAACCCTGTTTGATGAATCAATCTGAAACCCAAGTCAAACTGTTCTCGATACTTGATTCAGGAGCTCAACTGTGTTGAGGTGTAAAGTTTACACAGAATCAAAGTGCTCACCTATAGTGTGCATTTAAAAAAATCTAATTAAAAAATTAATGTGTGTGTGTGTGTGTGTGTGTGTGTGTGTGTGTGTGTGTTTGTGCTCATGTGTATGGTACTGACAGAGGGCAGAAGAGGGTGTCAGTTCCCCTGGAGCTGGAGTTACAGGTTGTGGTGAGCAGCTCGATATTGGTGCTGGGAACCTAAATCAGGCCCTCTGGAAGTATGTGCTCTTAACCACTGAGCCAGCTATCCAGTCCCTATGTGTGAGTCATGATAAGTCTTGACACACTTAGACACCTAGGTCCCCACAGACACATGGAAGGTACTGAACCTTCCCTTCTAGCAGGCAGAGTTCTTGGCACCATCCACACAAGCTTCTGGCCAAGGCAGGTGCCGGAGGTGAAAAGTAGAAGCCTTCTAGCTTTAAGTGGAGTGATCAGAGTTGGCATTTCATGCCT
>CABHPH010160259.1:31606-44494 GCA_902168325.1 Peromyscus nudipes | reverse complement strand
TCTTGGAAGTGGATTTGTGAGTCAACTGAACAGCAGGTATGATGCTTCCCTAGATCCTGCCAAAGTCCCCTCCCCTGGAGGTCATTACTACAATGTCAGACTGCTTGTGCCCTAAAGCTTACAGGAGGCCTTGTTGAAAACATTTGGGTTTTTCATGTCTTCTAGATAGGAAGACTTGATGTGGTTTCATTATTTCTTTCCTTTCTTTGCTTTTCTTTTTTGTTTGTTTGTTTTTAAGTCTTACCTATCGCTGGCTGGCCTTAGCCTGGCAATGTAGCTAACGGTCAACTTGAACTTCTGCCATCCTGCCTCCACCTCCCCAGAGCTGGCATTACAGGAGTGTACCCTATACCTGACTGAGGCAACCTAGGCCTTCCTGCATGCTAGGCAAGCACTCTGTCAACTAAGCTACATCCCAACACTGCCTGTCCTTTCCTACAAATACGATTGGATATTCTTTATGTCCTTATGCTAAATGCCTTTTTTCTGTGACTTCTATTTATAGCTTCTGACGTTTTCTGGAAGTTCTCTTGAAGAAGTCTAATGGACATGGCACTTGGCTCCCAGATTGTGTTGCACCTCAGACCAAGAAACACGTGGACAACTCATTTCCTTCCCTGTGCTTTTCTGCTGCGCTACCCAAAAAGAACCAAAGATAGGCATGTTCAAACCACACAGCTGTTACCAAAACCCAAACATCTGTGCTATAAAATGTCTGTTCCATTAAGTTCCAGTCTCTTGGAAGCTCTAAGAAGGGAATATTGCAATTACCTCCATAAGAAGTTAAGGAAATTATCTTGTAGAAATATTAAATAATGCATCCAAGATTGCACAGCTAGTCTGAAGATGGAGCCAAGACTCCACTCCACTTCCGCCTTGTGTGAAATCCCACACTGCTCATTACTAGTCATTGCCTGTGTTTTCTGCTTCATTACTATTTTAAACTTCATTTGATAGCCTCAATGCTTTTTATACTTTTTAAATCACGTGACACTTCATTTCTCCAGCTACACTGTAGGCTCTACCAGGGACTATTTTATACAAACAGTAAGCACACCTTACTATTCTGTCTCTCTCAGTCTATATATAAATGGCCATTTGTGTGTATGCATAAGTAGGGTATGGAATGTGTATAAAGTGATGAACAGAACAAATAGCTTTTTAATTGTAAGGCTGAACTCAGTCAGAGAAGTGCTTGTCATGTAAACATAAGAACCTGAATTCAATCCCCAGAGTCCATGTAAAAAAGCTGAGTGTGATGGCTGGTGGTTATAATCCCAGAGCTGAGGAGCTAGAGTTAGGTGGATTCATGAGAATCTGTGGCCAACCAGCCTTGTTTAGTTCTATATAACAGTTCATCATTGAAGGCAGTAAGGGCGGGAACTAATACAGGGCAGGAACCTGGAGACAGGAGCTGATGCAGAGGCCATGGGAGAGTGCTGCTTACTGGCTTGTTCCTTATAGCTTGCTCAGTCTGCTTTCTTTAGAATCTAGGACCACAGCCCAGGGATGGTACTCCCACAGTGGTCTGGACCTCCTCCATCAATCAGTAATTAGGAAGTGTTCTACAGGCTTGCCTACAGCCTGATCTTATGGAGGCATCTTCTCAGTTGAGGTTCCCTCCTCTATGATGACTATGCCTTTTGTGAAGTTGATATAAAACTAGCCGGCACATTGCTAGATCCACTAGATTGAGTGACACTTTAAGAAACTCCACTAATTTTGAGCAGGCATAATAAAGTCCATGGCAAAGTGAACCAGTAAATGCTGTGATCTCAGTATGGTGCATTTGAGCAAATGGAGAGGGTATCATGGTGCACAATGGCATCAAAGAGGAGAGAGAGAGAATGCTGTTTCCAACACTGAGTTGAGTCAAGAAGAAAGTGGTTAAGGACATGACTGAGATGAAAGAGTGTGAAGAGAGGTAAAGTGGAAGTCACTATAATCCAGAACCATATGTGGTACATACACACAACTGTGTCCAAAGACAAACTTTGATTTATAGACGTATTTAGATTATAGGAAGGGAAGAAAGACTATCACTGGCAGACTGTAACTGAAAGACTGTCACAGGGAGACTGTGACTAGGAGGTTGTAACTGGAATACTGCATCTGGGAGACTGTGACTGACTGGGATACTGTAACTGGGAGACTAACTGGGAGGTGGTAAGTGGGAGGTTGTGCCTGGAATGTGAAAGGCTGTAACAGGGAGACTATGACTGAGGGGTTGTCACGAGGAGGTTGTAACGGGGAGGCTGTAATTGGGAGATTGTAAATGAGAGGTTATAACTGAGAAACTGACTGGGAGACTTTAACTGAGTGACTGGATCTGGGAAATGTGAAAATTTGGAAAAACTTTGATTTATAGACGTATTTAGATTATAGGAAGGGAAGAAAGACTATCACTGGCAGACTGTAACTGAAAGACTGTCACAGGGAGACTGTGACCGGAAGGTTGTAACTGGGAGACTGTAAATGAGAGGTTCCAACTGTGAGGCTGACTGAGAGACTGTGACTGGTGGGAGTCAGGACTGGGAGACTATAACTTGGAGACTATGGCTAAGAGGCTATAGTGTGGAGACGGTAACTGGGAGGCTGTAACTGAGAGGCTGTAACTGGAAGGCTGTAACTGAGTTTGAATCTCTCATTTAGAGGGACGTGACACCCACAAGATACCATTTGGCTCCATTTCAACAGTTAATGAATGATTTTTGGGAAATTAAAACCAAATAGGTAAATTCTATCAGAAATAATTTGAACTATAATTTTGTTTAAAACATTTTTGACATGTGATGACATTCAATGTCAGAAGTCAATGACCATGTAGCAGTCACACTTCCAAAATAAACTAAAGGAGCAAAGGAATGGCATTTTAACTATTCGGTGTTCAATTTAATGCATTTAGCCCTGGTCAGATCAAGAAGTCTGCCTTCAGCTGGGGAAGGTCTCCTTCACCCTGAGCAGATACCATGGGCGCTGGCATCTTATTTCCTGGTGTGCTCCCCCTTGTCCCCTCTATTCCAAGAATATTGAACTGAAGCTTCTGGAAACACCTGAGGATGCATGACTAAGTCTATGGTAAATTGAAGCAAGGAGTGCTGTGCTCCCAGTTTGCTGCATGGAGGACAGGAGAAGGGGATGGCATTCAGGGGGACAGCATCAAAAACAGGAAAGGATATCCAATCAGGATCCTATCTCGGGGACTTCGCACTTAGTCGTCCTTTTCCTGGCACGCTGTTCCCTGAGATGATTATAATCCTGTCTCCTTTGCCTCCTTCAGATCTGCCACAATCAGGGAGGCTTCCTCCAGCTTCTCCACTCACTGCAGCTTCTCCCTGGTAACCAGTCTCCATTTCTTGCCTGATGGTGATTTTTTTAAAATCTAGTCTTTGAAAATGTCATACATATATACAATGTATCTTGACCATGTCTACCCCGCTCCCTCCCTCTAATACCCCCTAGGCTGCCCCCTTAATACCTTTTCCTCCCAACTTCACAACCTCATTTTTTATTTTATTTTTATTTATGTTTATGTCGGGGAGAGGGGTATGTGAATGCATGCCATACGCATGTGGGTATCCCCAAAGGAAAGAAGAGGACATCAGATCCTCCGGGACTGGAGTTACAAGTGGTTATGAATTGCCTGGTACAGGTCCTTGGAACTGAACTCAGATCCTCTGGAAGAGCAGCAAGTGCTCTTAACCACTGAGCCATCTCTCCAACCCACTCACGTACTCTTTTTCAAGTATTGATTTTTTTAAGCCTTGATCCCATCTAACACACTATGTGTTTTAGTGTGTGTGTGTATGTGTGTGTGTGTGTGTCTTATTTATTGTCTACCTTACTTCATTGGAATGCAATTCCAAGTCTAGAGGCAGCAAGACTATTTCAGTCTGTGTTGCTAAGAGACTAATTGTATCAAGTTCCTGATGCCTCCTAGTACCTCAATGAAGTCTCTAAAGTGGACATGTGAGTAGATGAGTCAACTCAATTATGTTGGAAACACAAAGAAAAGTTTACAGAAAAATAATACAATAAGGGCTGAAGAGATGGTTCATTGTTTAAGAGCATGAACTACTCTTACAGAGGACCTAAACTGAGTTCCCAGTATCCACATAACGTCCTGTGACTTAAACTCCGGGGCATCTGACTCCCTTTTCTTGCCTCCATGAAAATATACTCACAGAGACACACAAGCACACACAAACACACATAAATAAACATAAAAATAAAAAATGATAAATTTAATATAACTAGAAATAGAAACTGAAAAAATTCAGTGGGTAATATTATTGGTAAAACTGACTCAAAAGCTATAGCGCATATCAAACCATTCAATTTGTTGTTGTGCTTAGTCAACCAGGGAAGAATTATAGCATCCAGTCATATGTTAGATCACAGAAATATTCAATTGTATTGTATTGAGTGTATAAAATTATTGTATTGTAGTGAATGTATAAAATATCCAATGCATTCAAAGAGTTTTACACTCTTATATTAATGATATTAAAACTATGGTAATTAATGTTATAATCCAAAAGGAAACCAATAACCAAGAGCTAAGTAAAAATATCTTCCCATAAATAATGAGATCAAAACTGCAGCTCTAAGTCATTAACAAAATTTGGTGTGGTGATCAACACTTGTAATCCCAGACTGCCACAGGAAGACCTCAGGACAGAAAAAAAAAAAAAGAAGAAGCAATAAATAAATAATAAACACTGAGGATATGACGGGTCAAAACTGATCAGTTGAGAACAAATAAACACAAAAGGGAAAGTGAATGCTTTTTTTTTTGCCATTAGTAAGCAAAGAAGAAAGGATCATAGGAAAGGACCTGAGTCCTTGGTGCAGAATGTAGAGTCAGCAAAGGGAGCTGACATGGACAGCTTCAAGGAGACTGTTAGTGTCGAAGGAAGTAAATCCAAGCTCTTTGAAAACCAAACACAGAAGGAAATTTCTAGCATGTCTACTGAAAAGAGAAAGTAAAAACCACAATGACACCACAGTTCTGTAACCAAAGAAGAGAAGGTGGCTCCGTTCCCAGTCACAAGTTATCGCGAAATGCTCACTGCGAGGTGACATTTGCTGAGGATTTCCCCGGCACACACCTGGCTTCCATTGCAGGAGAAAGTCAGTTGGGGCAGGTGTTGGAGGACAAGAAAGCCACCAGGGCAAAGGGGGACGGGAGGCAGGGAGCAACAGGTAATGGAAGTTGGGTGGCATTAGCTTTAGACCACCATGCGGGCCTGAAAAGAGCAGGTTAGACGGGTGGGAAGGGGCAGGGCAGCTGTCACCAGCCCTGTGCATCTCAGGGCCTGGGCTATCTCAGCACCTCCGCCAGGGTCCCTACTGAGAGTCAGAGCACAGGAGCTGGACCAGTTCTCCGTCCTCCCAGGACATCTGTGGGACACACTGTTTCCTGTAGACATGCTGCAAAAGTGAGTATCTATCATTGTATCTATTTGTTTCAGGGACCTGGAATGTGGTGGTTTCATTGCCTATGACAAATACATCTACATATTTCTTAATCACATGACCAACCTCACACTTAGTGCTGAAACATTGGAGTGCTCTCGTGAAGCGTGAGTCAATGTGAGAGCAGATGCCACTCTCATGGTTCTTGTCTGGGATTTGTGTAAAGTATTAGCTAGTGCACTATGAGAAAGGAGCCGAGCATAGTGGTACTTGCCTGAATCCCAGGTCTTGGGATGCTGAGGCAGGGGGATTGCCATGAGTTTCAGACCTTCTTGGGCTACATTATGAGTGTGATGCTACTATGAGGTGCAGGGTGAAATAGAAAAAGAGGGAAATAGAAGGGGAGAATGGAGAGGGAGGGAGGGAAGGGAGGAGAGAAAAGAGTGATGTGTAAATATCAGAACAGGGAACAAAATACCATTATTTATAAATTGCGTGATTGTCTAACTGGAAATACCCAGATATCTTACCAAATTAACTAAACATATTTATGAATAAGTTAGAGTTTATGACAATTACAAAATATAAAATTTTCCAAAGTATTAGAAACAAGCTACAAATTAATAATTACAAGAAATACAAAATATTCAAGTACACTAGAAAAATATTAATGAAAACTATTTGAAGAACCAGAAAGCTTTATTGGGCTATAGAAAGCAGACGTGAATAACCAGAGAAAACCAAGCTGTGTCTACATAAAATTATTCCACGTGCCAAGACTTCAGTTTCTCCCAACTTGATTTATTTTATCCAATTTCAACAAACTATGGAAAATAATTTCCAAAGTTTTTTTTTAATCCTCTGGAAGAAAAACTTTGTGAGTTAGTTATAATAAATTTGAGCCGGAGGAAAAAGCATTTGAGACTATTCTATTTTCGTTTAAAACATAAAAGTGGTACCTACTAAAATAGCAGTAGAAGAAGGATTAGAAATATAGATTAATGGAACAGAAAGGCAATCCAAGAACAGGACTGCGGAACAAAGACACATCGTGTGTTAAAAACACGTCAGACAGCTCAGTGTGGGAAGAACTGGGTATTCCACTTTAGTCTGAGGGCTGGCAAGACGGCTCAGTGTGGAAGAGTGCTTGCAGTAAAAGCCAGGGAGCCAGGGCTCAAACATGAATGACCACGGAAAAGCCAGGCATGGCTGCACGTACTGCAGTCCTAGCACTGTGGGTCAGGGGTGAAGACAGGCGGATCCCAGAGGCCGCCTGTTCTTCGGTCAGCCTAACTGCAGCAGTGAACTCTGGGCTCAGTGAGAGACCCTGTCTCAAAAATAAAAAGGAGAGTACAACCAGCCAACATCCTTCCACCCAATGACCTTCACATGCAGATGTATGACACATCTGTATATTCACGCACACACTGGAAAGAAAGAGTATAAAAACTACTAGTTACAGTGGTGTTGCACACCTTTAATCCCAGCACTTGGGAGGCAGAGGCAGGTGGATTTCTATGAGTTCGAGGCCAGCCTGGTCTACAGAGCAAGTTCCAGGACAGCCAAGGGCTACATAGAGAAACCCTGTCATGAAAAACCAAAACAAACAAACAAAAACACAACTAGTCGGAAATAACTCAAAATCAATAGCCTACTTCAAACCATGCATCCAAATTAATATCCCACAGATTATCTCCACATACAATAATTAAATGTAAGGCAGGAACAGCACGCAAAAGAATTAGAAGAAAGACTCGGTAAGTATTGAGGCAATTTTGTGGAAGCAGAAAACTTTCCCAATAGTATATCAAAGACAAAGACCTTAAAGGGAGGTGGCTATCAACCCCACTCGGTAAGAATGTTAAATATCTGTGCCCCCAAACCACTAAGAAATAGGGAAAATTGGGGGACAAGCCTTCAAATCTACTCCAAAGGCTACAACTTCACAGCATTAAGAGAAAGAGCAAAATAATGACAGAGAACCAAGCCCAGAGCCTAATAAACGAGGGAGATTAACAGAAAGTCCTCATGGGAAGAGATGTGATGCAAAAATTGCATGTAGCGTACTTAACATTGTGGTAACAACAAACGTGAATAAAACCAATGGAATTTAGTTCCTGGAATTCTTGTTTTAAAAGGTGATAGCTCCCAAGGTGGTAAGGAAAGGCAAGGAGGTTTTGTTCCACACTGGTGTGAACACCAAGAAGATTACGGAAAGAGGAACAAAGAAGATGAATTAAAGACAGGGATAATCGGCCTCCCAGGCAAGCCAGGGGCTTTGTACTCACTACAGACTGAATGCTCCTTCTGATCCTGTAAAGAAGGACTTGTGAGCATCCACTTTACTGGAGTGGCAGCCGCAGACAAAAAAAAGCAGTAGCTATGTGGCTGCTGTTTGCCTAAAGCCCAGCGGTGACCAGAAGGGAGTGGACGATAAACTCTTGAGAAAGCCAGTAGTCGTTTGGGAAATGGCGACTGAATACTTAACCCTGGGCTGGGAAATATGGAAGATTTTAGAAGTGTGTTGACTCTTGGGAACTTAAAGAAAAGAGGAATGGCGAGAAGCCACCCGTGACAATAACCCAGTAGGCCCTGAATACCCAGAGACCACGTCTGAACTCTCAAAGTCCCTGAGCTGGAACAGGGTCACTGCCAGCAACGTGTTTGGGTAGAAGGGAGGAGCAATCTAAGTGTACGAAGAGAGAACCTCCTTTCCCAGAGACCAAAGGAGCTAGCCATCCCAAACTGAGACCAGAAAGTGGAAGCAAACAGACAGGTAACAGATGCAGCGGTTTATTTGATCAGTATTTAACTGCTGCCAACAACAGGACCTGGGTCCCGTCCTACAGAAGGAGCCATGTGAGCAGTGCACATGATTAGGGGCTGAGACTAAGGACTTCAGAGTCACAGAGAACTGCTTAGGACAAGAGATGCCAGAATACCACACCCGGCCAACTTACCATCTGGATCCTCAAATTCTGTCAGATTTCGGTGAACTTGCAACAACTAACCAAATATACAGGATCCCAGATGTCTTCCTGATTCATGTTGGGAGTTGCTTGTATAAAAGCTGAAATCTATGTCTAAAGCAATGGTTCTCAACTTGGGGGTTGTGACCTCTTAGCATCGAACAACCCTTTTGCTGGGGTCACCTAGGTCACCAGTACGTATCAGATATTTACATTATGATTGATAGCAGTAGCAAAAGTACAGTTATGATATAGCAACAAAATAATTTTACAATTGGGGGTCACCACAACATGAGGAACTGTAGTAAGCGGTCACAGCTTAGGAAGGTTGAGAACCACTAATCTAAAGAGATGTGTGTTATAAAACATAAAGAAAGTGTTATCCTATGACTAACAAGTCAGATAAACTGTTGAAATAGCTGAATATGTAGGTCATTGATTCTCAAGTGGGTTGGTAATTAAAGCCATTAAGTTGATCCACTAAGTATTAAAAAGAGTAGTGCATTGATTATCAATGAAGTCATGGGTAATGAAAAGATCCTAAATAGAAGGCAATTGCCAGCTTTAAAATAACTGGAGGCTTGATCGAAAGAAACCTGCGAGTGTAAAATTGACTGAAGGCATTTTAAGAAAATGTGGATAAATGCCAATACAAGTTCAGCCCACACAATAGAAGCCAGACACGTTGGTAACTGATAAGTGCTTGGAAAAGAGCAGGTGTGGCAGCATTTATTGTCAACTTGTCAACCTAAAGTCACCTGCAAGATAGACCTCTGGGCAATGCTGTGGGAGATCATCTTAATTGCATAAGTGAAGTAGGAAGACACGCCTAGTGTGTGTGTGTGTGTGTGTGTGTGTGTGTGTGTGTGTGTGTGTGATGGAGGGGTCCAGTCCCTGACTGGAATCTAGGACTGTGTAGGAACAGAAAAAGGATGCTAAGCATGCGTGTCTGCGTGCGTGCGTGCATGTGTGCATTTGTTCATTACTCTCCGCTTTGGACTGTGACTACTAACATGACTAGCCCCTTCCTCCTGACTTCGCTGCTGGGATGGACTGTGATCTGGAGGTTCGAACTAAAACAGGCCAGTACTCCCTTAAGTCGCTTTGACAGGATGTCTTATCACAGCGACAGGAAAAGTAACTAACACAGGTGGTAACTAGGACAATGGTCGTTGTGGAAACCTGTGACCGGGCTGGACAGAAGGTCAGGGACCCCTCCCCTTTGACTAGTTTTATGTACCTTCCACAGAAGAAACAAACTACCTCCTGATCCTACTCTCCTCCTCTTCCTCCTCTTCTTCCTCTTCCTCCTTCTCTTTCTCTAGTTCTTCCTCCTCCATCTTCTTTTGGGAGAATTTGATTCTTCTACAGATATTGCTATCTCCGTCTGACTTTGGATTTGAACAAACCTAGATTCAAAAAGTTTCCCTTAGCCAGGCAGTGGTGGTGCACGCCTTTAATCCCAGCACTCCGAAGGCAGAGACAGGTGAATCTTTGTGAGTTCAAGGCCAGCCAAGTCTACAGAGTGAGTTCCAGGACAGGCTCCAAAGCTACCAAAAAAAAAAAAAGTTTCCCTTATACCCTCCAAGTTGTCCAATATGAGGCAAGGCTCCTCCAGCCTTCATCTCCTTCATGAAACAGGGTCGGTAAAACCCACTTTAAGGCTTTAGGTTCAAGCTTGACCAAGGATTCAACAAACAGCAAAATAGCTTAGAAGGAGTTGGGCACTTGGTAAGTGTTACGTGTCCTTTATATGTCCTTGCTTCTGTCCGTGTCCCTAGCAATCCAATAATGGCCTTCCAGAGTGTGGGGTGAAGCAGGTCACAGAAAAAGACTTCAACACCTGAAGGGGGTCTAATGTACTTCAGACTCAATACACTGTCTGAACATAGCCAGGGCCTTGGCTGGCTGTGTTCCTAAAGCTGTTATCAGTGGCTGCCTTAGTGGACCAGGGCAATTGTTCTTTCCATAGTTTGAGAGGGCCAGACCTCTTTCCTTGTGACAGTTATGAGACCTCTCTTTCCACAATGAAATGCTGGTGAATATGACTCCCTTGGGAGAGAGAGTATGCATGAGTAAATACTCAGTGCTTATTTTTGTTAAAAAAAAAATCTGCTTCTAGTAAGTTCTATTTTATGATCAATCACAAAATGATTATTCACAGGAGAAGGGGGTATGTCTGCAAAACAACAACAACAACAACAACAAAAAGCCCATTAGCAACAGATTGAATTTAAAGCATCAGAGACAACAGTTAAAGAAACAGTGACTGGAGGCAGAGGGACTTCAATCTTTTCTCTGTTTCCTAAGTGTGATGATATTTCTGTGCTAAGCTACCAATGACTTACTAATGCTGTGGAGCATGTCTCGGGTGTGGCCTCATTTCCCCAATAAAAGTTATGGATGGAGATATTAGCAAAGAATAATTTCAATCGGTGGTATCTGTGGATAGGTAGTTCAATTTGGAACCATTTCTTAGGGAGTTCATAAATAGCCATTAAGACCCATTGAGTCTCAGCCCACACACTCGGCCTCTACATACTCGCTTAACAGAGCTCAGCGCCTTGCTGAAGACACCTATGTAAACAGCTAAGCCTACACTTAATGAGTGTCTATTAACGTCTTGGGGATGAGGTGAGGAATGATTACCTAGGAGTTAGTGAACGGTCCATTTAAGTGGGTTCCCAAGGCAAATGAGCACGCGGAGGTGTAACAGGACTTCCGTAGGCTTGCAGACTGCGTGCACTGTGAATCTCCGAGAGCATGAGCCTGCACTATTTCCCGGGCTTGTTCGATGAATGGAGCCTTTCTTCTCAGAGAATTTTAATGAAGACCACATTGAGAAATGTGGGGAATGGAGATAAAACACACAGAAAACGGAAACAAATCAATGCGGAATAAGATAAATATGGTTTATTTATGTGCATACAGATATATGCGCGTGTGTGTGTTTTCTCTCAGCAGCACGCTTTTACCCCACCAATTGCAGCTGCAGTAGAGTAATCCTCCTAATGCAGGCTGCACCATCCTCGGTTATTTGCATGACCTCACTATGCCAGCCATTGCCATCAAAAGAAGCAACCCGATAGCTCGTTGGCATCGGTGCTTGCAAAGCTATAAACATCTCAAGACCCCTCGTCACCATGGCAACCTTATCCCTAATTACCAACTGCAACAGCAATGTGGTTGCAGAAGCCTCTTTTGTGCAAAGCTGTCCTTCTGCAGAATTTATGCTGTGGTTCCCAGAATAAAAACAGCACTAGCACCACCTGCTGGTCATATCGCTGTACTGCGCAAGCTCCAGGCGGACTCTCAGGCCCAAAGCCAAAGTCAAGAAACCGCAGCGCCAGCGAGGAACAATACTAAATTCCAGAAAAGGAGAGCGAGGGGAGAGGGAGCAGGGGCTGACTATGTGGAATTGCACGAAAATTAACTTCCATTCTTACCTTAATAAAATAGGGGTCCTAAAAACAGTGAGAAATCTTCAAGAAAACACCAGTGTGTTCGGTCCTAAGAAATGAAACTGAGTCTGTGTGGAGTCCCGACAAAGACTTGCATTAAATACTGTCGACTTGCTTTGAGGTGAATATATAGGAGCTGTGTGTGGAACCCATACCTGCAATCCTTGCACTTGGGAGGCTGAGATTAGTAACTTACATTGGAGTCCAGCCTGGGCTATATGAGTTCCAGATAAGCCTGTGATAGGTTTTTAAATGATAAAATGAGTGTTTAGAAAACTGGTAAGTGTGACTATAAGATATGAAGATACACCACGCTGATGTAGACCAGTTTCGGGAGATTAGAAGTCACAGCCCAGAGCCCAGAACCCTCCTGGTGGGTGTGCCCATAAACTCCCTTGGATGAAGTTCGGTCATCTATAACAAAAGGATACTATTAACACATCATATATTCTGTTTATTTCTTTCTTTAATTTTTTCTCCTGTTTCCTCTGTAGTAAAAGCATTTCTAAGTTTGTGTTACTTATTAGCTAAAATCGCCTTTTTTCTATATTTGATTCTTATGCGTGTCAGAATTCTGATATACGTTTTGTTCTCCTTCAGTGCTCCCGAACACCAGCACTGCTCTTCTTTCTTGCTCCCCTCAGCCCGTGTGTGTTTGCTTTCTTGTCGTCCTTTGTCTGTGATTCGATCCGGGGCTTCTCTCGAATTCCCACAGTGGACGCCATTGACAGTGGTGTTCCTTTTCATGCTAATGACTGTTTCTCACCGCAGCAGCGTGCATTCCTGAGCAACTGGGTGTCACCGGAACCTTTCTTTCGTGCTCTGACCTTCCTTCACAATTCTTATTGGTTTGGGGGTTGTTAGTTTGGGAGTTTAGGGGGACAAGGTCTCACTCTGTAGACCTTGTGATCGATCCTCTGACCCTAGCCTTCTGGGTGCTGGGATTACAGAGGCACAAGGCTGCATCAGGCTTCTAGGCTCACAGACAGACAGACTGACAGGCAGAGGGGGAGAGAGAGAGAGAGAGAGAGAGAGAGAGA
>CABHPH010160259.1:0-11618 GCA_902168325.1 Peromyscus nudipes | reverse complement strand
GTGCAGGCAAAACACTCATACACATAAACATGAACCTTTAAAACTTTTCCGCTAGTCAAAGTGGCACGTGTCTATAAATCACAAGTTCAAAGTCAGTCTGAGCAACTTAGATATCATCTCAAAATTACATGAAAAAAGAGCTGGCAGTGTAGCTCAGTGGTAGAGCATTTGTGCTACTACTTGGAAGGTCTTGTACTCCCCTCCTTTCCCTGGACTCCGCCCACTTCCAAACAAGGAAAACAATAAACTAGGTTATAGGCAATGCCACAAAGAAACATGAATAATTACAACAAGCAGAAATTACATAAGACCGAATTCTTTGACTTCAATGAAAACAAAAACTGCTTAACTAAAGATTATCGTCATAAAGAAGAAGAAAAAAAAAAACCACCATGGACCAAAAATAGCCCCTTTCTTAGAAGAAACACCAGCCAGGAATAAAACAGACACAGACACACAGCAAAATGTGAAAGATCAGAAGAAGCAATGCAAACAGGAACTGTAACCTAAGTCTGACACAGCATGATGTCACCAAGCTTATCTGATGTGACAGTTATTACAGACAGGCTAAGCCTACTCGATAAAAAAGAGACAACTCACAGATTTGATTGATTCACACAGGACGGATATTGGGGCTTTATTTGTAATAACAGTAACTATTAGAAATAATTTCCCTCAAAAACAAAGTGACTGCATAAACAAGGAAAGGATAAATCCCATACACTGGGCTAGCAAATGGCTTCTAAAAAGAATGAATTAGTCATGTATGTGTTAAGTAAGACATTATCTCTAAGAGACGCTCTTTGTTTGTTTGTTTTTTTAAGCAAAGCAAAAATATTTATAATCTTTGGTATTTTGTGGATGGCAAAAAAAAAATGATGTGCTTATTTTCAGAATATCTGTTTTACTTAGGGTTCGTATTGTTGTGATAAATCACCATTACCATAAACTTGAAGAGGGAAGGGCTTATGTTCTTCCACATCACAGTTTGCCTTAACAGGAAGTCAGGGCAGGAACTCAAGACAGAAACCTGGAGGTGGGGGCTGATGCAGAGGCCATGGAGGGGCGCTGCTTACTGGCTTGCTGTCTTGCCTTGTTCAGCCTGATTTCTTATAGCACCCAGGACACCAGTCCAGGGGTGGCACGGCCGGTAGTGAGCTGGGCCCTTCCACATCAATCATCAGTCAAGAAAACGCGTCACAGGTTTGCTCACAGGCCAATTTTGAGGGGGCATTTTCTAAATTGGGATTCCCTCTTCCAAAATGACTCTAGCTTGTGTCAACTTGACATAAATTTTTTCAGTACAGGATCTCCGGAAAAAACCTGCAATAAACCAGGAGTAATGGTTGTTATTGTTAGAGTAAGAAGCGAAAGACACAGGAGCCAGGGGAACTTCCCACCATCCTCCCGGTGAATTTTCTCTTTGTGCCCGAGTGAGTATTACTAATTTAAAATTTTTTGATAAGAAAATCTTCATAAATTATTAACTAAAACCTTAATTACTTTAACAAAAAATAATTAAAACTTAAAATTGTAGTAAGAAACTAATTGGAATGACTAATCATCGTGTAAGATATTTTAAAAGTGGTCACAGGGTTAACAGCAAGGATGGCTGTGATCCTTTTAATGTTCCAGGAACATGCTGCATACACTGTGTGACACAAAGAAAAACAGGAGACACTGTCCAGCTGCCCTGTCACAACACAGGACACTGAAAGAAAAGTCCCAAGGATAAAGACAGCCTAACAGAAATCAAGCCAGCCCCTTAGATACTCGTGAAAATATTCAAGAAAACACGGTCAGACTAAAATTCAACCTTGCAAACAGATTACTAAACAACCTACCCTGACTGATTTATAAGTGGGCAAAGAACAAAGACATTATTATAACAAAAAATTATTGAGAGGCAAAAGGTAATAAAGGAAATAAAGAACTAAAACTTACTCATGGGCTGTCATCATACATGAGATTATCAGAGATAATCTCGTTTGATTAGAATGAGGAATCAGGGGTACTCATAAATTATACTATTTTGCAAAGCAATCTGTTAACGTGCGTTTTCTTTTCTTCCCGGGATCTAACTTAGGACCTATGCAGGGCATGTGCTGGGTTCCCAGCTCACCATAACAAGAATTTTTATCTTTGACAAGCTTGTCCTCTAGGGATTTATCCTAAAGGAGTAACTGGACAGGCATCCTACAGTGCCATGTATGTGCAGCTGTGTTCATCTCAGCCTACTTATAATACTCAGCCTGGCATTTAAAAAATAAAGCATCACGTACACAATTCAATTCTTTGCAGGAAGTAACATGGACAGCATACGTCATATGCTGGAAAGTGGGATGTGAACCTATGGATGTGCGTTTTGCATCCACTCACTCCTAGGCATCTAAAAAACAGATGCAAAGGGAATTTCTCACAGTAAATGAAGTCAAGAGGCTGCCAGAAGTATGTGAGCAAAATTCTCTAAAGCATCTGACACTTTGAGTTTAAATACAGGAAAAGACAGGCGTAGTACGTTTAGTTGCAGGCTGGGTGTAGCGGTGTACTCTCCTAATCCCTGCTGTTAGAAAGGTGAGTCGCAAAGATTGTGAGTTCTAGGCCAGCGTGAATTACATAGCAAGGCCTTGTCTCAAAAACAAACAACAACAAAAACCACAAAGTAGAGCAAAACGTTTAATAATATTACCCTTGATTATCCTTTCAATAATCTCCTGAATAAACATACATTTATGCACACACACACACACACACACACACACACACACACACACACACACACACGCCCTACAAAACCTTGGCACTCTGTTGGACTCCTTTGCGAAAAGGGTTAATTAACTCCTAATTAATTCTCCAGTCTGGGAGGAGCACTGACTTCAGATTGGGTGATAATGACATCATGCCGGTAGCTGTGGCCAATAATGGCGGCCCTGCTCACTAAGCCCCGATCCCTGGGTGAGGCCTTGGGCCCCTTCAGTAGCTGTAATTGTAACCTGGCCGGCTCGGCTCTGCAGGGATGGACACCCGCCCTGCAGATCTGGTTGTTGTCCCCTGTGCCGGGAGAGTTGATGGTGACCAGCGGCGGCCACGCCCCTAGCCCCGCCCCTCTCCCGGCCTCGGGTTCTTGGACCTCAGATCCAGGAGGAGCTTTTCTTCACGGCTGCTTCTTTTGTTTTCCCTCGGGTCGCTCAGGGGCTTGGCGGAGGATCCGCCCCTCTTGCTGGTGTCCAGCCTGTCCCCTCACAGCCTTAAAGCCCAGTTGTCTCAAGGCCACTCGCCATCTCCTAATCTCACACTCTTATTTTCAGTTCTGGTTACCTTTTTTCTGGCTCAAAGTGTAATGATTTCTCAACTTAGAACACAATGGCCAAGTTCAGTAGGAGAAAAGGAGAGGAAGCAAAAGCCATGAGTAAACAACTCTTCCAACAGATCCAGGATGTCGGGTGATGCCCCCCCCCAGTGAACCTCATCGCTGGGTATGTTAAAAAAAAAAAAAAGTAGATAATTAACTGAATTAAAAAAAGAACAAAAAAAATCCACTCTAACTATTTTTGGCAGCACATTAATTACTCCTGTATATTTTCTTCAGCCAAATAATCAGTTTCTCCTGCCTTGAAATATTCTTAGTTTTTATTAAGTGGCCCCATAATATTCCAGCACAAGTAATAACTTATCTATTCCCCCTACTCTTGAATATTTCATTATTTTCAAATCTTCCTTGTTTTAAATCTGTAATGCACAAGAATGGATCTTTTCGCCGGGCGGTGGTGGTGCACGCCTTTAATCCCAGCACTCGGGAGGCAGAGCCAGGTGGATCTCTGTGAGTTCGAGGCCAGCCTGGGCTACCAAGTGAGTTCCAGGAAAGGCGCAAAGCTACACAGAGAAACCCTGTCTCAAAAAAAAAAAAAAAAAAAAAATGGATCTTTTCTACATAGCTAAATGTTTCCTTTGATACAATCATAATGAAGTGATCATTTCCCTAAAATATTTTGTGGACCTTTTCATGTAATTTCCAGTTAAATTAAAAATCACCTTTTTTTGGTTTCAAAACCTCTAGGCATTCGGCATTATGTCTTCTTGTTCTGATATGTTGTTTTAAACATTCCAGGAAGGTTTCGTAGTTGCTTTAAAATTTAATTCAGCAAGGCTGGGTGGGGCTCACCTGTGAGGCTAGCTCCTTAGGAGATTGGCTGGGGGATCTGAAGTTCAAGGCCAGCCTGGGAAATTTATGGAGACTCTGACTCAAAACAAGATTTAAAAAAACAAGGACTCAGGGTATAGTTTGGGATACAGCCCTCTGCAGTGTGCATGAGAGACCTTGGGTGAACTAGTTACTGCTCTGGTGCTGTGATGAAACACCACAAACTAGAGCAACGTATAGAAGAGAATTTCTTTTGGCTTATAGTTCCAGGGGGACAGTCCATAAGGACTGGAAGGCATGGCACGGAGCAGGAGCAGGAAGCTGGCTCATCATATTCCCCTCACACACAGGAAGCAGAGAAAGAAAGTCAGAATCTGGATAAGGCTATAAACCCTCAAAGCCTTCCTCCATCAATGTCCCACCTCCTAAAGTTTCCAAGAGTTTCCCAAACAGCACCACCTACTCGGAACCAAAAGTTAAACACACAAGCCTGGTGGGGGGGGGGGGTGCATTTTGTATTCAAACCATTACACTAGGCTTAATCTTCAGTAACACACACACACACACACACACACACTTTTTTTAAAGAAAGCTTGAAGAAAGATACTGTGATTTTTTTAGTTGCTGTCTTCATATAATCTTAGCTAGATTATATTTTCTGATAAACACTGCTGCTAGAAAGGATGTTGACATTTTCAGGAAAGGCTGGTGATAGTGATGTCATTATGAGCCTTCAGGACACTGAAGTCATCAAGGAAGGTCCCTGGAAATGCTGACAATAAACTTTCACAATGGGCAGCATTGCACTAAAGACAGTGGCCCACAGAAGCCTCACTGTAACCAGTGCTACATCCTAGTGAGAGCTGAAGGCGACAAGGAAACAGCATGTGGATCTTTAAAGGAGAATGACAAAGAATCCCAGGCCACGCATGTCATCAGAGTACTGCAAATGACAGATGGGAACAGTTAGACACTGGCTCCGGGAAAAGCATGGACATCTACAGATGGAAGGCATGTCCCAGTCTTGAGGTAATCTGCTGTCTTCAGGTGACTCTGAAAGTCTACGTAATTACTACACAAGCAAACCAGCAGGAGAGGCCTGGACTTGCCTTGTATGTTTTGATGCTTTTAAATAAAAAAGTTTTATATTTCATTTCATCCTTCTTAATTTGGGGGTGGCATGGGGTGGGGGGTGTTCAAGACAGGGTTTCTCGGTGTAGTCTTGGCTGTCCTGGAACTCACTCTGTAGACCAGGCTGACCTTGAATTCACAGAGATCAACCTGCCTCTGCCTCCCAAGCGTTGGGATTAAAGGTGTGTACCACTACTGCCTGGCACATCTGTAGATGTAACCAACTGTCTTATTAAATAAGAGACACAGAGCCAATGTAAAGATAAAAGCCCAAGAGGTCAGAGCTAAGAGCCTTACCCGCCTGCCGCCAGCTAGCCTCTCCCGCCAAGAGACCTCTCCGAAAAGGGGAGCTACTTCCTGTGTGTTTGTCTTATAAAGAGTTCTTGTTCTTCCTTCTCATTGGTTGTAAATCCAACCACATGACCGTCTCGTCACTGCCTGTCTGTAGGTCACTCCAGGTCTTCTATGGTTGGTATTGTGTCTCCAATGCTGGCTGTATCCTTGAACACACAGAGATCTACCTAGTTCTGCTTACCAAGTGCTGGGATTAAAGGCGTGCACCACCACCGCCCTGGCTTTCCCTATGGCTTGCTAATAGCTCTGACCCCTAGGCAACTTTATTTATTAACATACAAATAAAATCACATTTCAGCACAAATAAAATACCACTATACACATCCTTCTTAATTCTTGTCCGAAACTGAGAATCTTTTTCCTTTTGCTTGCATCTGTATTGTGAGGAACCAGACTCCTTGCTACTGTGGTTCATCAATCGTTTATTTTGAAAATAAATAAATAAAAAAGCAGTTGGTTATAGCATTTTTATATCTAAATTGAGAATCTCTTAAAAAATATTTATGTGTACATTTGCTTGCATGTACATATATGCATTACACTTGTGCCTTGTACCCACTCACTGAGGTCAAGAGGGCATTGGATCTCCTAAAATGGAGTTACAGATAACTGTGAGCCAGTGTGTGTGCTGGAAATCGAACCTGGGTCCTCTCCAAGAGCAGTAAGTACTGTTAACCCCTGCACCCCATCTCTCCAGCCCCAAGCATTAGTTTTAATTAAGAATTTTGCTTGGGAGCTGAAGAGATGGCTTAGGGATTAAGAGCACTGACTGCTCTTGCAGAGGACCTGAGTTTGATTCTCAGTACCCAACAAGGTGGCTCACAAGCATCTGCCCTCTGGAACCCCATGTTCATGGTGCACAGATAAATGCAGAAAAAATAATGCATACAGACTAAAACAATTCCTTTAAAAAATAAGAATGTGTCTTATCTCTTGTATCAGGGTCTCCCACTGTAACCCGGGCTGGCCTAGAACTCATGGCAACACTCATGCTTCCGTCTCCAGAGCATTGAAATTACTAACCCAAGTCACTACACCTAGTTTAATTTTGAAAACTCTAAAAAAAAAAATTTACTTGCTGGCATATTTTATTTTGTGTTCCTGTATTTACTTAGCTTTTGGTCTTGGGATGGTTTCTTCTATTTTTCCATATTTTGGAAACTACCTGTGTTTTTAAAGAAAAAAACCTAAGGGGTTTTTGCTTTTTTCTTATTGTTGCTTTGTTTGTTTGCTACTGTTGCCTTTTTTTTTTTTTTTTAAAGATAGAGGTCTGTTCTGTACCCCAGGCTGGCCCTTGAATTCAAACTCCTTCTTCAGCCCTCTGAATATTGGGATGATGGGCACACACACATCACCAGGCTCAGCTTCTTAGTGTCCCATTAGTCTCTTAAAACAGCGGTTCTCAACCTGTGGGTCGCAGCCATGGGAAAACACGTGTTTCTGATGGTCTCAGGAACTGAGACACTGCTCAGTTAGCAAAGTTACAATTATGAAGTAGCAACGAAAATAATTTTGGGGTTGGGGGGTCACCACAACATGAGGAACTGTATTAAAGAGTTGCAGCGTTAGGAAGTTTGAGAACCCCTGCCTTAAAATAACTTTTCCAGGGCCGGGGAAATGGCTCAGTGGGTAGATGCACTTGCACTCAGGACCGATGATATGTTTGAACTGTGGGTCCCAAAAGGTAGCAGGGGAGAACTGACTCCTGGGACTTGTCCTCTGACCTCCATGAGTGTGGCAGGCGCGCGCACACGCACGCGCGCACGCGCACACACACACACACACACACACACGTTCTGTAAATAAATGGAGTAATTTTAACAATTCCAGGTGATTCAGAACCTTGCCATTCATACTCCTTTTCCTGCTATCTGCCCTCTGCTAAACCAGACTAGTTTGCATTCATTTTCATTCCAGTCACTCCTTCGTAAATAATTTTTTGTTATTTTTGCAATGCTGTTCTAGACGGCAGAATTTGTTTTGTGACCTACAATTTAAAATGCATGCCCTGGTCTGTTGGAATGTGATAAGCAACTTCAATAACGAATGAAAGAAAAAAAAAAGAAATAAAAATGAAAAGAGAGGAAAGATGACTGCTCTGCTCCTAGGTATGGTGGAGAAGGTTTATTGTACATAGCGGGAGAGCACACCCAGAGGCAGGGACATCTGGGAGAGTCCAGAGTGGACACGGCCCTGAGCCCTGTGAGGAGAGGGGGCGGGAAAGGGAGAGGGCAGAGAGGGGAATCAGATGTAACAGCCAGGAGGCCCAAAGGCACAAAGAGAGTGGATAACCAAAATGTTTGGATTATATACGGAAGAGCAGCCCAGCACCTGAGCTGGAGTTTAGGGTAGGGGGTGAGGTATACAAGCCAGGAGGGCCTGGTCACAGGTAGGGACTGAGGAATTGCAGGGAGAACCTGGCTGCCAGGTCCACTTTGTTGTGTTAAATAGGCACCTCGGCTATTTGTCCCATGGTTGAAACCTAACAAATATCTGTCATTTTAGTTCCAAGTTCTTTTTATTTTGTTGTCGTCGTTGTTGAGGATTTTAATTAAATTTTCATCTTCTGCTCCCCATTTCCTCCTGTATTTGGTTCCTCTCCCTCCCTCTGGCCACGTTACTGAAGTTGCCTTGTACATTTCTTCATTTCTTCTTGTCTTCCGGACGTCTCTTCTGCAGGAGTCAGGCTGACATCTTGCCTGATGTCGCTAGCTTCCAATTGTAGCCTTCTGCCCTTTGCCCACTCTGCTCCTGCTTATTGATGACACCAAAGCTACTTCAGGGTGCTTCGGGGCCTTCAAAGGAGTCACCCAAGGTCTCCCTTATCTGAGGCTTCACTTAGCTGTAGCTAACAGGCATTTTGAGAGGTGGGGGCTAGAACATCAAACATCTTATATTGTTTTAACTGTCCTAGCTTATTAGTTTTTAGGGAAGGGTAGCCTGTGCCAATGACTGGGCTCTGGGGAGGCAGTCAGTATTGACTCAGCCCTCATATGTGCCATGCCTTGGTTTCTTGTGGGGACGTTGTTCATGTTCCACCTGTCTTCTTTTAGGGGCTCCATACTGCCACAGGCTGTGAGGGCTGGGAGGGTACAGATTCAAAAACACCCCTGCAAAGGGGGTGAGGTGGAGCCCGGCTCCCCAGCCCTGACTCTTTCCTATGTACCTTCATGTTCCTCTGGGTCCCCATTGTTCCCAGACTGTCTGTTCTCCAAACTGAATTATGCAAATACCAGCCAGCCCAGTTTCCATGGAAACCACATCTCCCGAATTCCTCGGCCTGTTCTCTGGCAGAAGAGACCCACCCAAGTGACAACCACACAAACAAGGACAAATGGCAGGGAGGCTTCCCTCTGCCCGAGGCCATCAGTCTCTGTCAGTACGGAACCATCTTCTTAGCCCTTCTGTGTTGGGGGACAGGGAGTGGCAGACCACAGCAGGGGCAGCTTTCTTTTGAAACCTGGGAGACTGATCCCAGCACCTCTCATCACTAGCCATTGTCTTTGTCCGATCCAAACAACCCCACTACTGTAAAGACGTCTCCCTCGGTGGGCAGGAGGCAGTATCTAGTGTTACTGTTCAGCTCGTGTACTCATGAACAATTGCAGAAATGACAGCACAATTTGATCCCGTGCGATCACACGAACGTTGTGCAGCTTCTCAAGCTCTGCTCCCAGAGCTCTGTTCTTCTGCTATGCCTGAAACACCTTATGTGGTCTTTTTTCCTCTGGGCTCAGAACAGAAAATCAAAGCCTCCAGGGAGTAAGTACCACACCCAGGTTCTTGAATCAGCAGTCCCTCCCACAGCAAAGACATTGATTCTGGCTAGTGACAACTATGGATCACAAGGCATTAGCACTGGAAATTACCTGGTAAAAAATATTACAAGTTTGACCTGACATTATGGCCGCAGCCAAGTGAAATAATGGTAAATTCAATTGCTACATGTACACCAAACTCTTTAGTGTTATACACATATACTTGCCTTAAATCTCATAACCAGGGGCTGGGAAAATTGCTTGGTTAATCAAATGCTTGCCACACAACATGAGGACCTGAATTCAATCTCCAGCACACACATAAAAATCGAGGCTTGAAGCCGGGCGGTGGTGGCCCACGCCTTTAATCCCAGCACTCAGGAGGCAGAGCCAGGAGGATCTCTGTGAGTTCGAGGCCAGCCTGGTCTAGGGAGATCCAGGAAAGGCGCAAAGCTACACAGAGAAATCCTGTCTCAAAAAAAAAACAAAAAAAAAACAAAAACGAGGCTTGATGATGAGCTCTTAATCCCAGTGCCGAGAAGAGAGAGACAGGCCGGTTTCTGGGGCTCACTGACCAGCCAGCCTCAACTAGAGGTTGCCTTCTGGCCTGCATGGAGCAGCACATGTGCATGCAGCACGCACACACACACACACACACACACACCACCCCACCTCATAATTACCATAAGCACTAGGGGTGGAGGGATGGTCCCTCTTTCATTTGATGAAATTGAAGCAAAGAGAAGTCACTCTCCCAAGGTCTGACAGAACCTGAACCCAGGTTGTCCTACCCAATTCCATATCCTGTTCCCTGGAATACTAGACTCCTTTGTAGGGACTGGAATTGAAACACGTTTCTTAAGGTCTCAAGTTTAAAGGGCTTTAGCCTTGTCTTTTTGTATTAAAACTCTAAGGTATGTTATTTAAGCAAAAAAGCATGAAATCTACCAGTTGAACTTTGCATGAAACCAGACAGGACAGGCCTTTCCTACTCTTTCCACTTAAACAGCATTCTTCATTTTGAGTTTCCTGCTCCTGGTCTGGTTGCTTAGAGATACACAGCAGGACAATCTGCTCTGAAGTTACGGTGTGTTTTATGTGCATGCAGAACACACTCATCAATAGAGTATGTGCCAGACACAAAATTTCTGGGAAGACTAAGGAGGAAATTGATAGTACGGATTGCCTAGGAGAATTGCAGTGAGAGACTGTTCTAGCACATTCTGTGCCTTTGGAGTTCCAGCCACACGAGAAGCTTGTGTTTTCTTACTTTGGGGGTGGGGGGTGGGGGAGTTGTTTTTTGTTTTGTTTTGGTTTTTTATTTTTTTGTTTTTTGTTTGTTTTTTGCTTTTTTGTTTTGTTTTGAGACAAGGTTTCTCCAGTTGTCCTGGAACTCACTCTAGACCAGGCTGGCTTCAAACTCAGAGATTCTCTTGTCTGTTTCCCAAGTGCTGGGAGTAAAGGCGTGTGCCACCATCGCCTGGTGCTTGTGTTTTCATATGTTGCACACCTGTATGTTTAACTTCAGGCCCTATTCTTATTACAACCTAACAGCTGCCCCAGTTCCTGAAATGTGAACTTTCTTGTAGCAGTACGAATTACCCATGGGGTCCTTCCTCACTACTACACTGCATCCACAGGCTTTCTACTTTTTTATTTGGACAGTCTCACTAAGATGCCTGAGCTGGCCCTGAAATTATGATCCTCCTGCCTCAGCCTCTCAAGTAACTGGGACTACAGGCTTATACCTCCAGACCCTGAATGTACCTTTGTTAAATTCAAAGAGGGGGTGGGGGATGTTTTTTAAATGTGCTTCCAACAATGTACATTTCTCAACTTCTCCCTTGTCTCTGGGATTCATTATTGAGAAATCACGATTTCAAAATACAGCATCTGCCACTTTCTGAAGAATTAACTGACTTATAAGAAACCTATTCAAGACGTAAGATAGAACACTGGGTATTTTTACTCTAAACCACCTCAACAGCCTAGGGCAGATACTGTTATCCTTAGACCCTCATGGGAAAAGCTGCAAAGACGTGGTAGCTTATCCATGACCAGGCTGGCACATGGACCCAGGCTTTGTGTGCTGCTCTCCTTCCCCAAACAAAGGCAGTGTTTTCTGCTTTTTTTTTTTTTTTTTTAAGACACAGACAGGGCCCCCCTCAAGTTGTCCTCTGACCTCCATATGGGTGCTGTAGCATGCCGAACCCACCCAACCAAAGTAAATAAAT
>CABHPH010160258.1:0-28428 GCA_902168325.1 Peromyscus nudipes | reverse complement strand
TTTATTTATTTATTTATTTATTTATTTATTTATTTATTTATTTATTTATTTATTTATTTGAGACAAGGTTTCTCTGTGTAGCTTTGCGCCTTTCCTGGAACTCACTTGGTAGCCCAGGCTGGCCTCGAACTCACAGAGATCCACCTGGCTCTGCCTCCTGAGTGGTGGGATTAAAGTCGTGTGCCACCACCGCCTGGCCTTACTGACTTTTGTATATTTTTATGCTCAGCCAGGTATTTAGGTGCCCAACTACTGAATTTTAAATTCAGTAACTCCTACTTTCACTTTCTCTCTCCCTTTCCTTGACTAAAATTTCCTGTATTCTCCTACTCCATACACTCAATCCAATGAGTAGATAATAGCTTTTGTGTGTAAGACTGTATGCACGTACAATAGTGGCTTTAACAGTCCTAGGCTACTCTGTTATCATGAAATTTGCATATTGACATGTTCCTGAGATGAGGATATGTACATTTCAACTAGCAGTTTTTCAGATACCAATGACATCTATAGAGCTGATTTGATGGATGTATTTATGTTTTTTATTATTGTTGTGACCTTTGTCTTTTAATCTGTAGGTTGGAATTTTTGGTCACTTCAAATTTGACCTATACATTCACAATGCATACTAACTTACCAAAAATGCAACTGTCTTTTTCTTTTTAAAAGCATAAACTATATAACTTACCAAATAAAGTGGTTAGTTTTTAGATTTCCATATAGAAAATAAATATATGTAGATATATTAAATTATTTAATTTATTTTTGACTTTTCCAGTCTAGAGAGAAGTAATTATAGTCAGTGAAATTTTGTAATGGGCTATGTTTCTGTTGTATTTGTTTTCATAAAGAATATATATGTTTGAAAACTCATCACTATGCATATTGACCCATAATTACTCAAAAATTTTTAGACTGATCAATAATATCATAAAGAAATGGCTCTTTAGACGAATGTCTGCTGTCTATTGCCTTCCTTTGTGATTTCTTTGTGACATTTCTCATACATATTGGGTAGCTTCCACTTCAACTGAAAGTCTCCAGTGGAATGCCTGCCCATGTAATGTTCAAATTACTTGAGAGCCCTTCTATTCTTATCCTTCTGTACAATTATTATAAATCCCTCAAACCCCAGATAAGCCTCATTGCTTTTTGGTGTCTATCCTTATTTTAAAACACCACTATCTATTTAGTTATATTTATATTGGATTTTGACATTTAACTATAATTTTCATCACCCTTACAATATAATACAGCTAGCTTTTTCAAAGCAAAGATCATTATTGGTTATCTTATTTATTTCTCCATGAGATAACTTCTATGCATGTGGTGTTCAATGTTGCTTGTATACTAGGTTGTCTAATTAATTATGTAGCATTCTGAGAATGCCACCAAGTCAAGGCACATACTTTGTACTTTCGTTTGATTCAGCTACCAGAAACAGCTTACATGTTAAACATATTTGGCTGGTGAATTGGGCACATATGGGATTATTGTTTATACCATAGTAGGCCAAGCCTGCAGACTTCTATTTTGTGCCTTGGTTAAGGACAGATTGAAACATAAAATTAATTTCTAACAATAATTTGGTAGATTTTGCTTAAAAATAATGGATTCTGACACTTAAAATTGGAATCTCCTAGGATATTAGAACATGGGGCACACATTACCATGAAGTAAAAATCCCAGCCCATAGTCAGAGTGGACTGTTTGTACAGAAATTACTCTCTGGCTCATTACAGTTGATTCCCTTGCCTCACCTTGCTCACTCTGATTGATTACACAAATAGCTCTAACAGTCAAATGAATTTTACTGTCTTGTACCATCTACTCTAAAACTTTAAAAAAGCTGAATATAGAACTAAAATTCCTAATGAAAATATATTATCTAGAGTCCTCAGCAGTGATTTGTTGTTGTATTTATCCACTAGAGTTGATAGTATCTGACTTTATACTATCTGGAAGTATAATCTTTTAATTACAAAAGGATATTCTGTCATTTGTCCTAAGAATCCCTCTAACGCCTTTCATTCATCTTTGCTTCACTATAACAAAAATAGTTGAATTATCTTTGTTTTTCTACATGCAGTTAGAAAGACTAAATTTTACCCACTGCCAGAATAGAGTTGACAAAATTTTGACATAGGTTGTGAAACAGTTGATTTGGGGAAACAAATGAGAAAGTAAATTGATAAGAAAATGAAAATGTGATTTAAATGTCTTTTATCCTTGTTATTCAGACTGCTATGTGTAACACTTTTTACTTATTAACTCATAAAGCTATTAGTTATTCCAAGTATGTAAATTCATACTTTTTTACTTCTATAGAAATGCTATATTCTAAAACATCAAGATTATAGTACTAACATTGACCCTGAAGGATTTAATTCTGGTATCTTCACTGTTGTGCTTTCCAGTAAATACAAGGGGAATTAAATTCTCTAAAGGGAGGCTTCTAGAAATGCACACAGTGTCAGTCACTGGAAAAATCTTTCCTAATTTTTTAAGGATAAGACTATTGTTTCACAACAAACTATAATGTAAATTTGAAAGTTCATCCCAATTTTAACTGTTATTGCATTGTGGTTCCTTCCCTCATCCTAAAGCAATTTGGTAACACAGGATCCTGTCTGGGTAGGAATGAACCTCACCTGTGTGGTTAGCTAATTGGGGCTGTGTATGATCTTCTTAAGAATATGAGCCCATGCCGGGCGGTGGTGGCACACACTTTTAATCCTAGCACTCGGGAGGCAGAGCCAGGCAGATCTCTGTGAGTTCAAGGCCAGCCTGGGCTACCAAGTGAGTTCCAGGAAAGGCGCAAAGCTACACAGAGAAACCCTGTTTCGAAAAACCAAAAAAATAAAAAGTAAATAAAAAAAAAAAGAATATGAGCCCTGGCTGGGGAGATAACAGTGCTAAAGCACCTGCCTTTACCCCTTTCCCATGTACACAAGGACGTGTGTTCCCTACCATTCAAGCTGGTTGTGGTAACATGCATCTATAAGCTCAGGGTTTCTGTATTGACATGGTCATTTAATAACAAGAGATGCTAAAACCCTGTACCAAACAAGGTGAGAGGGAAGGACCAACACCCAAGCTTGTCCTGACCTCCGTGTGCAAATTGTAGCATGCACATGCCACTCATGCACTTGGAAGTGCATGTACACACACACACACACACACACACACACACACACACACACACACCACAAAGAATTTCTTTTTTTTAAAGGATTTGAAAATCCAGTGTACTAGCTCTGACATTCTCAGACCTTTGTAGTAGCTGTGTGAGGATGAATAATAAGAGGGAGGCAGGGAAATAGGGGGAAAAAAGGAGAAAACATCTAACAAGTATCTCATTCCCCCTTCTTTAATCCATCTAAGTGGACATGCTGGCACCTGAGAAAATGGTCAGAGGCAATTACTCCTTGGTGACTGAATTTGTTCTCTTGGGATTAACAGATCGTCCGGAGCTGCAGCCTCTCCTTTTTGTGCTCTTCCTGGTGATCTATCTGATCACCGTCGGAGGGAATCTCGGCATGATGGTGCTGATCAGGGTAGACTCACGCCTGCACACCCCTATGTACTACTTTCTTGCCAGCTTGTCCTGCCTGGATTTGTGCTATTCTACCAATGTGACTCCCAAGATGCTAGTGAACTTTTTCTCCGAGAAGAAAACCATTTCTTATGCTGCTTGCTTAGTTCAGTGTTATTTTTTCATTGCTATGGTTATTACCGAATATTATATGCTAGCTGTGATGGCCTATGACAGGTACATGGCCATCTGTAACCCTTTGCTTTACAGCAGCAAGATGTCCAAAGGAGTGTGTGTGCGTCTGATTGCGGGTCCTTACATCTATGGCTTCCTTAGTGGCCTGATGGAAACCATGTGGACATACCGCTTGACCTTCTGTGGCTCCAACATCATCAACCACTTCTACTGTGCTGACCCTCCTCTCATCAGACTCTCCTGCTCGGACACTTTCATTAAGGAAACATCTATGTTTGTGGTAGCAGGATTTAACCTCTCCAATTCCCTGCTTATAATCCTCATTTCCTACCTGTTCATTCTCATTGCCATCCTGAGGATGCGTTCTGCTGAAGGTAGGCGCAAAGCCTTTTCCACCTGTGGGTCCCATCTGGTGGCAGTGACTGTGTTTTATGGGACTCTGTTCTGCATGTATGTTAGACCTCCCACAGACAAGTCAGTTGAACAATCCAAAATCATTGCTGTGTTCTACACTTTTGTAAGTCCCATGTTGAACCCCATCATTTATAGTCTAAGGAATAAGGATGTGAAACATGCTTTTTGGAAGCTGGTCAAAAGAAATGTGCTTTCAAAGTAAAATCAATTTACTTTTATAAATAAAAAAGTTCTGTTTATAAGAATGATGCCCAACTTTATAGCAGAAATTCAATTTTATGTACAAGATGAAAAGCTATATTCTTACAACAAAATATATAATATGCAGGTTCAAAAGATAAACAGTTTACATACTATGTGAAGGTGCAATGCATGTATAAATGTGGAAGGTTTTATTCTTCTGTTTTGCATGTTTACATTCATGTCTTTCTATATTACTTTCACATTATAAAAATTATGCATTTGTTACAGTAAAACATGCAATCTTAATATGAATGCACAAACTGAGTGAACCATTCTGTCCTCCATCTTCATCTTCCATTCTTAATTCCCAGAATGACTATTAGTAGTTTTAAAAGCTTTTAGAAAAAAGATTTATATACTTACAAACAAATGTGCAATTGTGTTTATACGCATAGGCACAAAATGGTCAAAATACATATTGAAGGGCAGAGTTGTTACCATGCAGGAGTTTCATTCTAGTAGATTACAGGACCATCAGGAGCTGTGCTGGTGACTCTGACTTGGCACCTTCAGCTTCAATCCCTGACAGTCACTTACTTCTTCCTACTTGTAAGAATCCCTTTCAAAACCAATAAAAGAAAGCAACCTCTCCCAAACAACAAAACAAACAAACAAACAAACAAACAACAAAAGAATCACTTTCAACAGAAACACTTCTCTGTTCAAGTAGAATCCCAGAGCTTCCATGTGGTTTTCTCGTTAAATATTAACTTAATTCTTTAAAGATTGGTCTGTTTATTTTATATGTGTGATGTTTTTCCTGTGTGTGTGTGTGTGTGTGTGTGTGTGTGTGTGTCTGTGTGTGTGTCTGTGTGTCTGTGTGTCCCATGTGTGCCTGGTGCATTGGAGATCAGAAGAGGGTATGTATCAAATCTCTAGGAACTACAGGCAGTTGTGAGCTGCCATGTCCTGTGAAAGGGCAGCCAGTGCTCTTACCTGCTGTGCCATCTCTCCAGACCTATAGAGCTGTTGAAATTATAATTTAATTCCAACATTTCTTTTCTTCCTTTCCTCTCTCTACTGTAGAGGTGTTTATAGATGCACACACACACACACACATACACAAATATATATCCCCCCCACACACACACAAAAAGACATGTACTTGCATTGGCAGTGAAGGCTAGAAGGAACATAAAACCTCCTGTATCTGGAGTTACAGTTGGTTGTTAGTTACCATGTAGGTGCTGAGAACTTACCTCAGGTCATCTTTAAGACTCAACTATGTTTTCAACTGGTGAGCCACCTTCCCAAATCCTATATATTAAGCCTTGAATCACGCAAAGAAGGGTTTCCACAAAGCATTATGGGTACCTTGTGTCCTGTGGACTTTTTTTTTTGGTGGAATTAACCAGTGACATTTCACATTTCTTGAGCCAAGTATCTTTCACATCTTTCCTCATTTCTTTTTTACTAATCTATCTTTTTTAGGATGTACCAAATATTTGATATTTGTGCCACAGTGTAATTATTATCCACTATTGTTATGTACCATGAGTACAGTGATTCATAGTTTTAGAATGAAACATCTTCCTTTTTTGTAAGTATTTTTGTGCTAAAGAAAGCAAGTTTTTCTTTTATGTTGTATTTCTTGTAACTTTTCTGTTCTGTTGTCTAAGCAAAGATAGCAAATGTCAGCTAAGTATCTTCATTAGGTGTGCATTGCTCCTAGTGGCAAGGGGTTTGTGAGGAGTCTCAGATCGTTTAGTTTTGTAATGATTGTAACCTTATAAGGAGAATAAATACAGACAATACAATTTTCTGGGTGCTATAATACAAGGCTGTCCAAGGGCTTATGCAGTGGGAGACATGTCAATTCATTCTCAGTAAACTGAAGCCAACACCATGACTGAGACACAAACTTGCTATGCTTCACCACCAGGCAGGAATTGGAGCATCAACTTGGAACTGCATTTGTTGATTTGGATATCAATGGAAAAAGAGAGAGCCACACAATGTCCTTATTCCTCTCAACAGAATTGCTTTTCAAAGTTTTCTTTATATCTGAAAGTTTATTTCTGTTCAATGATACACATAGAATGACATTTTCAGATTATTATTTATATATTTAGCTACAAAATTATTTATGCTCCACAGTATAATTTAAATATCTTTACTTTGAATGTCATATTTTTTTACATTCTGAAAAAACACACGTATGAAAAATGATTTTTAAATATTAGCTAGTTTGTTGGATTCTCCTTAAAAATGTGCACACATTGCTATCTAAACATGCCTTTAACTTTGCAAACCAAGTCCCTTTATTATTCCTACTTTTTCAGATCTCAGGTTCTATGTATGACTCTATACTTACATTATAAAGACACAAATTAATCTTCACTAATAATGGTATATACAGCATTATAGTCTTAACATAGTTTTCCTGTCAGATATTTTCATGGAACTAATTGACCTGTGAAAACATTTGCACATATCCGTACATGTGCATAGGAAGAAGAGAAAAAGACATTCATTTTAAAATTCATGACATCTATTTATTTGTGTGTTTGTGTGTGTGTGTGTGTGTGTGTGTGTGGTGGCAACTCACAGGAGTTATTTCCTTCTTAACATTCCTGTTGAATCACACTCACCTGGTCATTTGCCTTCCTAAGTGATTCATATTTATCTGGATGCAATGGTCAATGTGTATACTGCAAACTGAATTATGAAATTTCCTCATTGTTTTCTCTAGAGCCAGTAGTGGAGAGAATCATTGTGTTTCGCCACCTCTCAGACCAAATACAACTGGATTTTAACAGACCATGTTGTCATCCAGAATGTGCTGAGGAGTCTAGAGAAGACCCAGGGACACATTTTACCAAAATACAGGGTTCTTTCTACTTGGTTGGCCAGAAAACTTGCTGGGTGTTTAATCCTACCAAACAAATATTAAGAAGTAATGTGATCTTAATGAAGGAATCATTAGTAAAACTGAAAATGTATCTGGTTCATGTGTTTGTCGCTTTTGAGCTGCCAAATAAACAGAAGTAAAATAAGTATTATTATTACAAAACCAAATATGATGGTTAATTTTATGTCTAGATTGGGTTATCTAAGCAGGGAAAACCAACTCTAAATGTAGGTAGCACCTTTCCCTAGGCTGGGATCCAAGAATGAAAGAATTGAGAAAGTGACCTGAGGATCTACATTCATCTTGCTGTTTCCTGTCTCTGGACACAAGTTAATCAAATGCCTCAAACTTCTTGCACAATGCCTTCAACAGCATCGGTTGAAAGTATAAGTCTCAATGAACTGCATTCTTTGGAACCATAAACCACAATAATTGATTTTTGTTATATTTAATAGGAATTGATCACAACAGCAAGAGTAACAGGTACAAGATCTTTGGCAGTGGGAAGAATCTCCACAGTGGTTCTCTCACTTGTGAAGCAAGAGTAACAGAAAAAGAATAATTTTTATTTTGTGAACAAAGACAGAAAAAATCTGAATCCTTCTAATATTTTTCTTTATTTTTGAAAATTTCATGCTTGTATACAACCACATGATCATATCCACTTCCAATTCCTTCCACGCTGTCTAACAATATATGCCCTTTTGTCTTCACTTGTTTCTGATTAGTAGTAAGTTCAGTCAGAGATGCCCATGTGCATATGGGTTTGAGAAATTCACCGGAGCGTGAGAATCCTACCATTTGCCATAACCTCCATGAAGAAATGATTCTCCACCCTCCAGCAACAATCCATTGTCATTAGCTCTTTAGTAAGTTAGGGGACCTGGAGAGCATCTGTAGCAGAATTTTTCTCTGGATTGATCATCAGTAGGTCTTGTGTAGGTAACACGGCCCCTGTGAGGTCAGAGTTTCAAAAAAAAAAAAAAAGTTATGTCCAGGAGGGAACTTTGCATTTATCTGCACACTTCCCTATCTTCTGGCTTTTTATTTGTGACACTATTTCCAGAAAACCTAAAATGTCACTATGGTCCTTCAGTTGGTCAGAACTAATTTAGGTTAAGTGACTAGAAGAGCTTCAGATCACAGTAAATTCTTCTTGCGTTTATCCCAGTTATGGGATGCATAATTACAACAGACAGGTGACTGTCAGCTTCAATAGATCTAGAATAACCTAGAAGATAGACCCATGGGCATGTTTGTGAAATAATTTCTAGATGGGGTTAATTGAGGTGAGGAGACTAGCCTTAACTATAGGAATCATTATCTGTGGGCTAAGGTCCTATCCTGAATAAAATTGAAGAAGCAAGCAGAGCACTCACATTCCTCTCTCTCCTCTTTCGATTGGTGGCTTAATATGAATAACTACTTCCCTTTCCATACTATGAGGAAAATTTGACTCAACAGTAAGTCAAAACAAACCCTTAGTCTCTGACATTACTTTGTCAGGTAGTGATTACAGCAATAAAATCAATGAACATGATACTTAACAGCTGGCTAACCCCCACATTTATTATTTATGAATTTTTGGATAAGAGATAAAGTTGGAATAGTTTATAAAAACTAAGTTCTAAATAATTGAAAGTGTTTATCTTGAGGATAACTGGGTAGTGAAATATGTGTGTGAATTTTAAAGTATGAGGAATAAGGTCAAAATACATGAAGAGCAAATAAATGCATTAAGGACAACTTAATAGATCCACAAATCATTCATTAGAAGTAAAGAAAAGATGATTGAGACAGGATGAGATAAGAAGGGCATAGAATGTTATATGTACATATTTTCTCTTAATCTGCTTGGCATAAATGAGAAATCACAAACATATTTTAATCTAAGCAGTGATGGGAGGATAATGTTCGTTGAGTCATTTTTTTAGATATGAATGGGGCTAAAGAATTCTGTAAAGAGAAATGGTTTTGTTTCCAAGGAGAGCAGCAATGACTCTAGGCTGTCCACCATCATCCATGTAGCATATGAAGTCTTCTTCCTAAGGTCATTTTTATTCTTTTTCAAGATCTCTACTTCTATGCTTCCACTAAGTTTCCAAGGAATTCCCACTAACTTAAGCTTAATAGTTTCATACATTAATAGACATAGATATCTGCATGATTTTGAACTGGAACTTATCAGGGATATATGACTGTGTTTATTATTATACTTTAAAAGTGAGGAACCTAGAAGAATAGCTTATAACAGTGATTCTCAACTTTCCTAATGCTGTGACCCTTCAATACAGTTCCTCATGTTGTGGTGACCCCCATTCATAAATTTATTTTCATTGTTACTTCATAACTGTGATTTTGCTACTATTGTGAATCATAATATAAATATCTGATATGCAAATGGTCATAGGTGACCCTGTGAAAGGGTCACTTGATCCCCAAATGGGTCATAACCAACAGGTTGAAAACCACTGGCTTAGAAAACCAGAACTACTCAGTGGGGCAAAAATACTTTCTTTGGTTTGTGTGTTTCATCTAGATGTAAATGTGTAATTTTTTAAATTCATTTTAGTGGATGTTTACTTATGAAATGGGAAGAACTAACTCTGTCCTATATGCTTTCCCTTTTCAGCAAGTGCATCTAACAGCTTTTGCAACAGAAAAAAATGATTATTTTTTATAGCTTAGCTCCTTCATGTAAATGGTTTGAAGATGAATATAAGGTCTTTAATGAGTTTACATTATTATTAGTCTTGAAAAGAGTGTTAAGTATGCTGGTTATGAAATTAAGGTGCTTTCCTTGACATACATATTAAGAACACATAACCTCTGTGAAATTCAGTGACGATGAAATATATAGCATGGCTTAGGAAAACAATGAATTTAAGAAGTTTCCTCAATTAATTGAACTTGTTTCAAATTTCTCCATTTTCATTCACTTGTTCTTGCATTTTCCTAAACACTTAACAGTATAAAACAAGCAAACAAAACCAAGAAGCTAAAATTGCCTCAGAATGGCGATTTTGAAAGGAACTTGCGTCTCCTGCACTAGTGTGGTTGTTTGATTATACAATGCCAGCTCGTGCAGGACAGTGGTCATAACATCCTTACCAAGACAGAGGGAGTCCCTGAAGAGATGATTTAGTTCTTCCTAATCCCAAGATTAAAACTACCTGAGCTGCCTTCTGGGACTTATAATTGGGGGATTGTTGACTCCAGTTTTTTTTTTCTATTTTTAATGTTGTAGGGAAAGGAAGTCTGCCTTATAAATACAAGAAACATCTTCCTCAGTTATTAGTCTTGAAGGCCCATTTGTTTTCCCTACTTCCATAGATATTTACAGGTAAGTTGTTAGAAAATAGCCAAAGTGCAGCTTGATGAGTTATTTTGTTTTTTTGTGGAACACAAGCATTTATTCACAGACGTAATTACGGCTAGATAACTACAATATAATCATGTTTATTTCCACATATCTATGTGTATGTATAGTACCGAGGCTCAAGATCTGGAAATGCTTGTTACGAGTATTAAACAACCAGTCATAAGATTGTGAATTCAAGGTCAGCCTGTTTTACTTAGAGAGAGACCATTTCTAAATAAATAAATGCTGAAATAAAATTTATATCTATCTATCTATCTATCTATCTATCATATACATATATATATGAGAGAGAGAGAGAGAGAGAGAGAGAGAGAGAGAGAGAGAGAGAGAGAGAGAGAGAGAGAGAGAGAAGAAGCAAGAAACTAATAAAACTCGCTGGGCGGTGGTGGTGCACGCCTTTAATCCCAGCACTCGGGAGGCAGAGCCAGGCGGATCTTTGTGAGTTTGAGGCCAGCCTGGGCTACCAAGTGAGCTCCAGGAAAGGCATAAAGCTACACAGAGAAACCCTGTCTCGAAAAAAAAACAAGCAAACAAAAAAAGAAACTATAAGGGTTTTGTGTACTTTACATATTGTTAGATCATCAGATACTTTGTAAACTATTAAAATCCTCCAACAGCATTATGAAACAAGGAAATTAGATTCTTAGAAATTTGTCAACAACTACAGCAATATACATATCACACTTGCAATGTTGGTAAAATGTTTTTAGTTCCTAAAATGATTTGAGTTTGTGAGATGAATGCAGTATTGTGGCTGCCACACATATTTAGAATAGAATGATGTTTAAAGATTTGGGCCATCTCAAAACACACTGATGAACCTTTGTAAAATCATTCCACTTTCCTAACCTCATGAACATACATGCACGCATAGTGAAATAATTTAAACCTGTACATTGTATGTCTGCACATGCAGAGACATGTATATTTACACGTTATTTTATTTAATTTAATTTATATAATTATATATATATAAATATATAAATTTATATAATTTAAATGTTGTGTGCATTTATACACTATACATTGTGAAGGTAAGTTTTCAGAATAATTGGCAAGGAGAGAGAGGAAAACTTAGTATTATAAAGATGATGGCTCTTATTATGTAGACATTTCTGAGTTTGCAAACTACCTCATTTTGTACATAAACAAAAATATGCCTAGAGGTAAGAGTAGGAACTAGGAATAGATGAGTAGCTCTGAATTCTATGGAAATGAGTATAGCAGGTTTCAGAGTTCATTTCAGAGAAAAAAGAAGGTGCAGACAAGTCATAGAAAAGAAAGAGATGTGAGAGGAACCAGGGAAGACTGATGAACCTGGCTGTTAATTTTTGAAGAGCAGCATGTGAAGAGTCTCTGTAGTTCATGAGTAGGTGGGGATTTAAAGAATGAATATTTTCAGTGTTTCTTGTGTCAAACAAACGCACCCACACACGTATGCACATCTTTCACCTGCTTTCCATCATTTTGTCATATTACGTGTATCTGTATTTAGGGACATTTTGTATTTCTAAATGTCATAATGCAAAGCAGGTTTCAGACAGTTTAAAAAGATCTCCAGAATTATGCTTCAGGAAGATAAGAGCCAGCACACTATTTTATACCATATATTTTAGGTTTAACCTATGAGGGATTAAATAAATAATAACAAAAGTAATCATTTCATATTGTTTTATCTGAATTACAGTCAGTTCTATTGACATCATGAATTTTGGTCCTACAGTGCTTATACTAGTTACATACTAAGATGAATTCCTGCTGAAGCAAAGCAAAATAACAACCACTAGGGAAAATTTGAAGAGTATTTCTCCTTCATATAAAATTCTGAGCTAGTTACACTCTGTCGAGAATGGAGATTATCTGATTCACTTGGCCTGCCCTATTTGCCCTCTGAAGAGTCTTCCTAGGTCTTGTAATAGAGGATGAATCAGGACCATGTTTCCATCACAACCAGAGAAAGGCAAGAAAATACCTTAGCCTATGTCACGGAGGAGTGGATTACAATTGCACACTGAGTTTTATCCTGTTAGTCAGATCTCAGTAGCAAATCCAAATTGAAAATAAATAAAAACAAAGAATTGACATTTTTTGTGTTTGCTTGTTTTATATATTGCTTGCTGCAGTTTTGTTTCCCTTTCTCCAGGAGCTATATTTTAAGATCAGCTCTTACTTTGGGAAGCAATATGTGTATGATTATGGGGTAAAATTGAATGTTTCACCCAGAGTCTGAAATCCCAGTCTGTGATTTGAATGATTGCTAGGCATCTGTCTGCGTTCCCAACTGTAGATGATCATCCTAAACCAAGCCATTTTTATATCCCAATCTAGGTCTTATATTTGAATAATTAGCCCACATAATGTTTACTGAGTTAACTGAAAAAATACTATGAAACTTTCCAAAACCATTAATGTAGGATTTATAATTAATTGTTCACTTTAAAAGTATTTTCTTTAATTATAAAATATAACATACTGACCTTTTGTACATTATAAAGAATTAAGATTGTTTTAAGTTATCATTTGGAACCTTCATACACACAACATAAATATTTTACATGTGTTGGTCTAGAGTCAATGCTATCTATCAGGAAATGTCTTACTGTCATTCCTACTTTGAATAAAATTACCTGGAAAATTAAATTTCAAAAGTAGCAAAATTCATTTGTCTATTTACAATGAGTGGAAAAATCTTAGAACTAGAAATTGATATAAAGATTAAAATTAAAATATAAAGTGAAGAAATGGAGTTAGGTAAGAATTCTAATTTAGACTAAGTATTTATAATTCAAGAGAAAAATACAAAAAAGATTACTCTATCAAATAGATTAAGACTCAGTAGCCAAGTGTTTTTTAAACAAATTGGAGTCTACTGAGATAGGAAAAAAAAGGTGATAGAAAAAGAAAAGAAAAAAATGAAAATGAAAATGAAAACCTTTCCGTAGAGCTGGGAGAGGGAGAGGTTGAAGGCAGCCACAACTAACATGGAACTGTCTTTTGCGGTAAGTGTCAGAGCAAACCAACTTAATCAGTGAGTCAGCACAGAAGGAGAAACTATTTAAATGGTGACCCTTTATGGCATGTCTATTCTAATGTAAAGTTTCCATTTCTTCTTGCAGGCCATCATGAAGAGAAACTTCACCTCTGTGACAGAGTTCATCCTCTTGGGACTTACCAGCCAGGTGGAGCTTCAGATCCTCTTTTTTGTGGTGTTTCTGGTGGTGTATGTGGTCACAGTGGCAGGCAACCTGGGCATGATCATGCTCATCCAGGCCAATGCCAGGCTCCACACTCCCATGTACTTTTTCCTGAGCCACTTATCCTTTGTGGATATGTGCTTCTCCTCCAACGTGACTCCAAAGATGCTCCAGATTTGCCTTTCGGAGAAGAAAACTATTTCTTACCCTGCATGCTTGGTCCAGTGTTACCTCTTCATTGCCTTGGTCCACATTGAGTTCTACATCCTGGCTCTGATGGCCTTTGATAGGTATATGGCTATTTGCAACCCTCTGCTTTACGGTAGCAAGATGTCCAGGAGTGTATGTACATCCCTTGTCATAGTGCCTTATGTGTACGGGGCACTCACTGGTCTCATGGAGACCATGTGGACTTACAACCTTGCTTTCTGTGGCCACAATAAAATCAACCACTTCTACTGTGCTGACCCACCACTGATTAAGTTAGCTTGCTCTGACACTTACCGTAAAGAAACCTCCATGTTAGTTGTGGCTGGCTTCAACCTCTCCCTCTCCCTGCTCATCATTCTCACTTCCTATCTGTATATTTTCCCTACTATCCTGAGGATCAACTCAACAGAAGGCAAGCGCAAAGCTTTCTCCACCTGTGGCTCCCATCTGACAGCTGTTACCATATTCTATGCAACTCTTTTTTTCATGTACCTCAGACCCACCTCCAAAGAATCTGTGGAACAAGGCAAGATGGTCGCTGTGTTCTATACCACTGTCATCCCCATGTTGAACCCCATGATTTACAGCCTTAGGAACAAAGATGTGAAGGAAGCAATAAGCAAACAACTGTCAGCATTTTCAAAAAGAGCATTTTTCTGAAAAAGAACCATTTTTCTTTTGCATCCTTGGCAGTGTTCCTAGGTGTTATTATTTTTTAAGTTGCAGGAAATGAGAGAGTGACAAGAAATTAAAGTGTTGCAAGACAATAGGGAGCAGGGGATTGCTTAAGTTTAATTCTTTTCTAACATGCAAACATATAAATTTTGATTATAAAATTTTACATAACTATTTGTCTCTCTTTTTGCTCAACACTTGTTTTATGTACTTTGCATTTACTGCACATGGAAGCTTTATCTTTCACCACCCTGGATTTGTGGCTACTTCTGGAAGAGGAATTACGTTAGAATTCGCAAATGTCACTTCTCTTTTAACACCGCTCATTGTTTTCTCTCTAGTATATCATTTTTCCTTTGCCACGACGACTATCAATATTTACAGTCTTGGCTGTTTGGTCATAAGATATGGCATAGGATTCTAAGACAACACACACTAGTAATATAAGATAGTGAAAGGTACCTTTTGTTTTTAGGAGAGTTGCTGTCTGTTGAGTGTGCTTGTTTCTACAACATGAAATGATCCTTATTGATGGGCTGAGTGTCAAACACCACAGATTCCAACATATTGTGTTCTGAAAGAATTTTTCTATGCATTTATACAAATGGCTGAATTTAGTTCAACTTAATTTTAAAATTATTGGTGACTAAACATACATATAGTTTTCTAAGATAAATTTATTTATTTATTATTTTTCATGCTGGCTGCAGTTTCCCCTTCCTCCTCTCCTCCCGGGTCCTCCCTCCCTCTGTTCCCATCCCCCAATCTACTCCTTCCCTGTCCTTGTTTAGGAAATGACAGTTTTCTGATGAGTTTCAACAAAACATAGCATATCAAGTTGTAGTAAGACTAAGCACTATATATATATATATATGTGTGTGTGTGTGTGTGTGTGTGTGTGTGTGTGTTTAAATGTCAAATACTCTTATAAAATGAGTATAAATGTCTGTTTCATTTCTATTTCACCCATAATTCTTTACACAGAATAACTTATCTTTATTTCTTTGAAGAATTAGCCCATTTTGAATCATGATTTTTTTTATTTTTTTAATATGAACTTGATTTATTAGTATCTTCTTATTAAACTTAAGTGTTAGTGTTTTTTTAATAATTCCTTCACTCTTGCCCTGCAGCAATTCCTTTTTATTTTGCAATAGAATGTTGGAATATTTCTTTTAATTAAAACTAATTTTATTATGGGTATGTAATAATCATATCTTTGAAATAATACTCTGGAACAAGGAGCAACTATTTATTCATTGTAATCACATTGTGGACTAAATTTATGCTATGATTGCAATTTTTGAATAATTTGATCCTTGTGAATATAAAAATTATTTCTAGTTGGTTTATTTTTTGTTTTATCTTTGTAATTACTGTACTCTAAGTTTCCACTGAACTATACAATTTCTATTACAGGTAATCAGTGGTCCCACCTAAAATTATATGCTTTTGCTAAGTTGTTAATCTGAAGAAAGTGATTTCTACCATTTGTTTAAAGAATCTCCTGTAGTGACTACTGAGAAAGGAGGAGTCATTCCACAGGATGAGCCCCTAATCCTGTTCTCCAATATCAAGTGATCACCCCTGAACACACAACACTAAATGAACTCAGGAGTTGGTATTTATGTATTTATTAATGCATATATATTTATATTTATGCATATACATATGTATAACACACTATATATATATATATATACATGTATATATAACAGTAATAATTAAATAAAATGGGGCCATGAATTTGGGTGTGAGTTGGGAAGGGGCTGGGAGCATTTAGGGGGAGGAAGAGAAGAAATAATGTAAGTACACCTTAACTAAGTGAAAATGAAATGTAAAAGAATTTCATCCTTCAATTTATATTGATGTTAATGCAATATATGACAAATTTCAATTCACCAATGAATAGAACAGAAAGAGTCGTTTGCTGAGTGTGTAAATCTGATAGGTAGACACATAAACAAACCTGGTTTGTTTAAAAAAAAAACAACTCAGATACTGACAAGAGCAACAGAGAATGTAAAGAGACTGGCGTGGTGGCATGGCAGAGAATGACCTGAAAGCCTAAGGCTCTGGCTGATGTGCTTCTGTTAAGAGGTAGTAAAGAGCTCTGGGCCATGGTGACAGTGAGATACTACCTAAACATCTGAGATGTACGGCTGTGGTTGCTTTGGTGTCTGTATAAAATATCTGAGGTCATCAATTCATACTGTCAGAAAGTTTATTCTGGTTATAGATTTAGACGATACAGTCTGTGATTGACCCAGCTGTTTTTAAGACTCTTTAAGACAGCACAACTTGGCAGAGAACATATCAGGGGACAATGTTGCTCATCTCTCAGAGGAAATTGAAAGGTGAGAGTTGTGTCATAATATTCTTTCAAGGGCAAATGTCTGGAACTTCATTGAGCTCCCTCTATACTCTGTCTCTTAAAGTTCGTGCCCACTCCTTGATTCCACTGTCTGGGGAAAGAACAATTAAAAACACCACATCAATGGCAATATCAGCAGGCATGTTAGCACTGAAGGGGGGAAATTTGGAGTGGTCTCACCCCTATACAAAGAACTATAGACAACTATTGACTGCTGGTAGGAGAATAAATTAGCCTTTCCCTGTAATGAACTCTCTTATTGGCTGTCCAATGCAGAGTGGACACAAACAACAAAAACAGACTCAGTATAATATATATATTACATATATATAATATATGCATATACAACAATAATATGATGATCAAAAATGTTAAGAACTTGAGAGTGGGGGAGATGGGAAAGGGAGGGAGAAGCAATGTAATTCTATTTCAATTAGAAACATAATAAAATGAAAGAATATATCTATAACCTAGCAAATGTTTCTCTGTTAAAATGTCAACTGATTCTTCAGGTACTGCTTTCAAAATGTTTGCAAGGGCTTTTCTTCTACCAGGTAAGCATGGTATGAATTATTATTTGATGAAAATGATATTTTATTCCATTAATTGTCAACATCCACTGAAGAATTAAGCTGTGTTTTGGAGAAATAAACTTAAACTTTCAAAACAAAGAAACTCAAAGTTAATAAATCACGTGGGTGTAGAAAATGGCTTTTATTTTAGTTTTTAATTACATGTGTGAGTGCTTCTATGTATGTGTATTTGTGCATGCTAGTGTGCACAAGCTTGTGTGCATGTGCACGTGGAGACCAGAGGTCAGTCTCAGGTATTATTTTGCAGGTGCTTTCCATCGTTTATTTTTTCTGGGATAGGCCTTCCCACTGGACAGAATATGACACAGTGTGCTAGATTTGCTCTCCAGTGGGTCTAAGGGATCCACTCATCTCTGTCTTTTACAGCTCTGAGATACAATGTCTTGCGACCTTGATTTTTAAACAATGTGGCTTTTGAGGACTGATCTCAGGTCCTCATGAATGCAAGCAAGCCCTTAGCCATCTGAGATACTGCCTCAGTCCCATTACCTTCTTTTAAAGAATCTATTTCTTATCAGAAAAAAAATGGGGAAACAGATTTCACTAATAGAAAATATACTGGATTTGCTTATTATGAAGTACTGCTTATTAAAATATATATGCTGCCAGATGGTTCAATTCTGGTGTCAACACATGGGAAACTATGGCCTTTATCAGGGATGCAATGTATCTGTCAAGATTCACAGAAAGCATTTTAAAATAAGAAGGAAAAAAATCTGTTAGCATAGATTTAACGTTCTAATTCTACTGAGAGTTGTTCATCTCTTAAGGTTACTTTTCTGATATGCAGATAGATGATGTAATATGGAACATTTTAATTGAATCTTCTGGGTCCTTCTGTAAGGTATACATGACAGGCAGTTAGGTTCTTATAAATGTGCCCGAGCTACTCATTGATGCTGACAGATGCAATGTTCTTGAGAACATTCATGCTTCATGTACAGGTAGGTTCATCATACAGCTTATCTGTGCTTGCTTACTTTTCAGCAAAACCAGTCTAAAGTGTCAGCCCTCTGGACTGCCCTTAACATTTTGAGGAAGAAGAGAATATTTTGCTGAGGATCTTCTGTGGAGGATGTGTACAGAGAGGAGTTGTAGGAGGACAGGGAATGGATACGATTTAAATATCCACGTTCATGTATCCAATCACCAAAAGACAAACAGAAATTTTAAACGGGAGGGTTGGATAAACTTCACAGACATAATGGGAGTGTGTTGTGGATGGCTCTTTAGGTCTGCTTCTCCAATCTAAGGATGAGAATCTGTTTGGGACAGAAATAAACTAGGCAAACCACGAGAAACCTGTCAGAGTATATTGTGGTTCATTCAAACTTGTGTTAATATTAATTTATCTGTCTGTCTTTCTGTCACATATACACAAGTCAGAACTGAACTTATGTACAGTAGTAACATTTGTAGGATATCAGTAACATAATGTTCAAAGTGAATGAAGTTTTTGTTCACATTACATTAAGAAGTGTCAAAAAGCCAAAAAAACAACCATGGATCCTTAAAATAAATCAACAAAAAACCATATTTTCTCTTCATCTTAATTATTTGGATTTAGCCTGGAGACAGTCTGAGACACTGGCCAGTTGTGCTCTCCATTTTGTATAAATCTCTGCTCTGTCAGAGATAGAATTCTGCAGGTTCCTCTAAGAGCTGGCAGCTTCAATCATTAGCTCTGACACCTTGTACAGTGACAACCTGGTTTGTTAGGGACCAGGGTGTTTCCCAGAATTCTCAAACGAGGAAATTCTCAAATTGCTAGGCATCTGTTCCTATACCATACCACAGGCCGAGAGCTAGTAAAGATGTAGGCAGGTTTCATCAAGGCATCAGTAATTTGATCAATTCAATCTTGTCATCGAACAAAAACTAAATTTTGAAGGCTTGTTGGAGCCCAAGATGTTTCATTTGTCTTGACATACTGATACCCTCAGTAGTTAGATAATAGTACCCTGTTATCATTACTTTCTTTTAACTGAATTCGTTTCTGAAAATCATTTCTTTCATATAATATACTCTGATTACAGTTTTCCCTCCCCTAATCCTCCCAGACCCTCCCTACCTCCCCAGCCATCTAACTCTATACCTTTTCTCACTCTTTAGCTATGAATGGCCAAAAAAATCAAAGCAAACCAGAATTTTTAAACAGCAAATAAAAAATAATAAAAAGCACAATACACACACATTTTCTTTACTTGTATTTCATGTATTGATTTGCCTTAAGTAAAAAAGGAGCAAATAAAAAAGTTTCTGTACACCACAAGGAAACCCATATGCTGTGGGATGTTCTGTATGGCAAATGTGTTGCTCTGATTGATCAATAAATAAAACACTGATTGGCCAGTGGCTAGGCAGGAAGTATAGGTGGTACTAACAGAGAGGAGAAAAGAACAGGAAGGTGGAAGGAGACACTGCCAGCCACCGCCAGGACAAGCAGCATGTAAAGATGCCGGTAAGCCACGAGCCACGTGACAAGGTATAGATTTATAGAAATGGATTAATTTAAGATATAAGGACAGTTAGCAAGAAGCCTGCCACGGCCATACAGTTTGTAAGCAATATAAGTCTCTGTGTTTACTTGGTTGGGTCTGAGCGGCTGTGGGACAGGCAGGTGAGAGAGATTTGTCCTGACTGTGGGCCAGGCAGGAAAACTCTAGCTACATCCATAGAATCAGCTAACCTGGGATCAGAGACTAAACCACCAACCAGAAAATGTGCATGGGACTAACCTAGGCACTTTGTACATATGTTACAGTTGTATGGCTTAGTCTTCTTGTGGGACTCCTAACAGAGGGAGTAGGGTCTGTCTCTGACTCTGTTACTTGCTTTTGGAACCCTCTCCTCCTACTGGTGAGGAGATGTCTAGTCTTTCTGCAACTTGATATGCCATGGCTGGGTGATATACATGGGAGACCTATACTTTTCTGAATAGAAAGGAGCAAGAGTGGATAGGGGAGGAGATTAAGGGGAGGTATTGAGAGGAGTGGAGAGAGATTGGGTGGACTGTGATGGTGCTGGAAAAAAACCTACTTAATTAATTAATAAAAATTTAAAAAAGGTCATGTAACCATAAGAAGTTTAGTAGTAAATAAACCAGTGATATCCTACAAAGTACAAAATATTATTAATTCTTTCAATGTACCTGAATTGAGCAGACAGACAAGACAAACAATTTTATCAGCTATAAATGTGTGGCATGGTCAATTATTTGGAAGAGGTCAAAAGGATTAATGTATATCTTCTGGTGAAGTAAAGATGTATTAAAAGACCTGTCTTGATTTCTTTCTTCTATGAATTCACAGTTTAAAAATCCATCTATTAGTCCTTTATAGTTTGCTAATTATTGCCTATAATGTACACTTTTATTGACTTCAACCATTTGAAACATAAGAAGAAAATGATTTCTTATTTTTTCTATCCCTGTCACTCACACATCACATAAAGTCTCATCAGAAATGGGAGGAATTGATGGAACATGAAGTACGGGGTGGAAGAAGGGGATGAAAACAGATTCTAAGTGAGTAGGAAAATGATTTCTCTACACAAGAAATACACTAGTAATAATTGTTACTGGTGCATGGAAGGAGAACCAGTAAGTTTTCTGGAAAATATTAAAGTAAACAAAGTAAGTAGTTAAATATAGCTTTAAAGTTAACAAAGCTTTAAACACAATGATATTCAATTTATATTGTTAGGAAAGATAATGTCATATGCATAAACTGAAGTTAGTGAGCAATATTAGATTAAATGATGGTTTGGCAGCAGTGAAATAACCTGTGGGTAGGGAACTCAATGCAAAGTTGATAGTAGGGGGATGTAGCAGAAGTGATTACTGATATACTAAGGAGAGGTGATGATTTATAAGTCAGTATTGCTTAACAATGCTCAGTCTTATGCTGTTTTAAACACTTATTCTCATTACTTGTGTCTTATTTAGTCCTCAATAAGAATGTTATTTTGAGAGAAAGAAATAAACTTCTGAGGGAATGTCCCTTAATCTTATATAGTCAGAAATGGAAACTCCTTCACTGCACACACAACAGATTTCTGTAGCTTGCTGGTACACTTTAGAAATGCCATTAATTTAAGTTATAAACACTTATTAGTGAATAATATTTAGGGTCACTCAATTCTTTTTTATCTTTCTTTTGAGTTTATAGTATGATCAAAACATTTCTGCCTTTCCTTTCCTCCCTCCAAACCCTCACATATACCGGTACCTCTCCACTTTCCTTATAAACCAAGGCCTCTTCGTTCACTAATTGTTATTACATATATGTATATTTTTGTTACTCAGAGTTCTAACTGAAATGAAAGAAGACAAAGATTGCTTAAAAATGGTTGCCTTTTTAAGTTCAAAAGTATAAATTTCAGAGAGAAGATGAAACTTGGGGTGATTCTTATGGATTGGTTCATAATGGAGACATGATTGACAAATATTCAATAATGTCTTAGGGATCTTTAAAAAATAAAGTTACTACTTAAAGACCTAATAGAGGTTTATATTTTACTCTCATTTTGCAGTATTTTTTGATGCATTTCTAAGGTACGACTAAACTCTATATACATTATTTATATATATATATATATATATATATATATATATATATATATAGAGAGAGAGAGAGAGAGAGAGAGAGAGAGATGTAAAATGTTTATTCTAAGCAAGTAAAGCCAAACATTGTGATTATGGTATTTTATAATCTTCTAGTGTTAAAACTAAAATGTATGTATGTATGTATACATGCATTGCGCAAAATACTATGAAATATGGCATATGCAAGAGGAGAGAGATAAAGAAAGGCATCAGTGCTCTCTGAAGAAAATGACTTAGGAAAATGTTATATCAACACAAATGTCTGTATTGTCTGTATTCCACATGCATACTTACTGCTTTTCTTTGTTTTATTAGATAGAATGCTTCTGTCTCTGGATGAGATTTAAGAAAATGCCCAATTTCACTGATGTAACAGAATTTATCCTTCTAGGGTTGACTAGTCGTCCTGAGCTGCAGCTCTTTTTTATAGTTTTCTTGATGGTCTACATTGTCACTCTGCTTGGCAACATTGGGATGATCATATTAATCAGGATCAGCCCTCAGCTCAGCAGTCCCATGTATTTTTTCCTCGGTCACCTGTCTTTTGCAGATGTGTGGTTCTCTTCTAATGTCACCCCTAAAATGTTGGAAAATCTAGTGTCTGAAGTGAAAACCATCTCCTACCCTGGGTGCATAGTGCAGTGTTTCTTCTTCATTGCCTTTGTTCATGTGGAAGTCTTCATCTTAGCAGTGATGGCATTTGACAGGTACATGGCAATTGGCAACCCTCTGCTCTATAGCAGCAGAATGTCTCGGACTGTGTGTATACGACTGATCTCCTTCCCTTACATCTATGGCTTCTTTATCAGTTTAATCTCTACATTGTGGACTCATGGTTTGTACTTCTGTGGGAACATTGAGATTAACCACTTCTACTGTGCAGATCCAGCTCTCATCAAGATGGCCTGTGCTGGGACCTTCATTAAAGAATACACCATGCGCACCTTAGCAGGTCTCAACTTCTCTTACTCCTTACTGGTTATTATTGTCTCTTACATATTCATCCTTATTGCCATCGTAAAGATGCGTTCTGCAGAAGGAAGGAAAAAAGCCTTTTCCACATGTGGCTCCCACTTGACAGCTGTCACCATATTTTATGGAACCCTTTTCTTCATGTATCTCAGAAGCCCAACTGAGGAATCTGTGGAGCAGGGGAAAATGGTAGCTGTGTTTTACACCACAGTTATTCCTATGTTGAATCCCATGATCTACAGTCTTAGGAACAAGGATGTCAAAGAAGCCATGAGCAAGGCCATCACTAAAGCATTTTCAGAAAAATAGAAGATTAAACTGTACAATGATACTTAATGTTTATAAGAAAACACTTTTGGATTGAGTTGAATTTATTTTTATTTTGATTAAAGATAAAATTTTGTTTGTGAATTTTTAAAATAATAGTTGTTATTCTTTGATGTTTTCATACATTTATTTCATATTAAAAATAGAAAAATAGTGCAGAGCTTAGAAAAACATGCTGCAAAAGGCTTTGGGTCATGACATACTAGTCATTAAACACCACCAACATCATACACACACATTTGGGCTTCTAACCAATTTCAAATTTAATAGGTAAATTGACTGCTGAGGGTCATGGGGTGACAGCAGGTGACAATTAGTGTTTGACAAGTAGACCCACCAGACATATAATCCCTGATGGGGAGGGAGCCCCACCTGGCAAAGCCGTGGGGTCGCGGGCTGTGGAAACCAGTTGTTTTCTGTTTGTAACTTTCTCAGGTGCCACCAATATGCCTCCTGGTGGTGCCGAATGCCATTTAGTTAAGTAGACTGTATGATTGGTGTTTGGCTAAAAAAAAACCACGTGACAAAGTTTCAGTTTCTGGTTGAGTGGATACAGCTTCACTTCCTCCATTAATTTCATTACTTAAAAAATAAAATCATTTGTATAGTGGTTTTTGGATTCACTGACTTATTCTCTTTTGCACTCAAAATATTGATGGTCTGAGATGGACTGGGAAATGAAATAAAATGAATAAATTAATTGAAAAAAGTAACATAAAACCAACACATTTGAAAGTATCAATGTTAATGAAATGGCTGAAAAGGATGTTCTAACTAGATCCCAGGATGGAGATGAAGATCAAGATTGAGAAAGTAAAACAAAAACAAAAACAAAAACACACTGTAACATGAATCTTAAAAGATCTTATTAATAAAAACAAACCTGGAGCCAGGTATTGGGGTGAATGCTGAAAGATCAGAGAGACAGAACAAGCCTCAGCTAACCTCGCCTCGTTAATCCCTCAGCTGGTCTTGTTTCCTCAGATTGGAAGCCTCTGAGTCCTCATCTGGAATGAATCTCAGCTGAACTGCTGCTAAAAGCCTAAAAGCTTAACCAACTCTAGTTCCTGGTCCTCATGCCTTATATACCTTTCTGCTTTCTGTCATCACTTCCTGGGATTAAAAGTGTGTGTCACCATGCCTGGCTGTTTCCAGTGTGGCTTTGAACTCACAGAGATCCAGATGAAATTCTGCCTTTGGAATGCTAGGATTAAAGGTGTGTGTACCACCATTTTCTGGCCTCTATATCTAGTGGCTGTTCTGTTCTCTGACCCCAGATAAATTTATTAGGGTGCACAATATTTTGGGGAACACAATATCACCACAACCCACAAATGAGTTTGGGAACATTTTCTGCTTATTTTGTAGTGAAGATATTAGTGCTTTTATAGATATAAAATGCAAATTTGAAAACTAAGAATCAAGAAAAAGAATTTGATTTCACATTATGAGTTAATCATTAGAAAATTATAAAATTAAGAAAGATAGGAACTTTGCAGAAATTATATAGACATATAAATTAGGATATATGTAAATGTTTAAAATAGATTATAGTATAATTTGATAAGAATTTTTGTTTTGCTTGTTATAAGTTAAGAATTAGTCTTTTAGATTCTAATTATCTGGCAATGGTGACCATGAGGAAATTTTAAAGGTCTCTCCTTCGTTCCCTAGTTACATTTTGTCTACTTGCTCCGGGAACTGTGATAACTGAATTTTATGATTATGACTTTTTAAGGATGTTTTGATTCGTGTTAGGAAAATAGTCACAGATTAGATATTTTTTGAAATGCACTCTCTCTCTCTCCTTTTTTTCTGGAGCTGAGGACCGAACCCAGGGCCTTGTGCTTGCTAGGCAAGTGCTCTACCACTGAGCTAAATCCCCAACCCTATTCTCAGTCTGAAAAGAGAGCTTTTTAGACATTTGCAAAGACCTTAGAACAAGTACAAAACAGATTAAGCTTCTCCTACAGAAAATACACAAAGACTAATTCCCAGGTGTTGTTTGTTGCTAAATCAAGGCCAGGCTGTTTATATTAAGACATAGTCCTTGCAGTAGTTCCCTTTCTGCACACATCTTGACCACTCAAGGTTCAGCTAGTTGTTTAATGTCTGGGACCACTCACCAACTTAGAGCTATGTGCATGGGTCAATGTGACATTGCTAGCCTCAGAGAAACTATGTGACTTATCTTATGTTTTGAGAATGGGTAGGGCTCTGAAAATGTAACTTATAATTGTCCAGAAGTTGGCAGAGAGAGCAGCAGTGGTAGTACAGAGAGAGATGGCTGTGCAGAGCTTTGTGAGAGCTCCTGCAGAATGTGCGTGAAGTGTCCGTGTGTGTGTGTGTGTGTGTGTGTGTGTGTGTGCTTGCTGAGGGACAGATGAAGAAGAAGCATGAGAGAAGTGTGAGGGAGTAAGTGGGTGACAGAGTGAATGAGTAAAGGGTGAGTGAATAATGTAGAACTATGTGTGTGTAAGCATGAGAGAGAGAAAGAGCTGCTGCTACTAAAGGCGCTATGTCTGGGAACTGTGTAAAGTGCTCTGTGGTGAGAGATGCTTAGCTGTGGCTGTGTGGAGATTTGTAACTGTGTGGAGGTAAGGAAGATGAAGCTGTATAAAAAAAAGGATATAGAAGAGAAATTTATGTAAAAGATAGATGTGTAGACATGTGAAAACAGATGTAACTGTGCATAAAGATGCATGGTCGTATGTATGTAAAGAAAGACATTTAGCTGAGCTGTATGTATAGAATGTAGCAATGTGGAGATATGTAGCTGTATGGAGACAGAGTCAGAGACCATTTTTAAGATGAAATAAAAGATAAAGTTGACATCAGAAAGCATGTGTGTTTTCTTATTTCACCAGTCAGATAGATAGAAACATATTTCTAAATACCCTCAGATAGAGAAAGTCTAGCCCTCACTGCCTTCATGGACTTCGTTTGTCATGTCATGTGCTGATTTTATTGATAGTCTTTTCCTTTATTCCATTACAATGAAGTTTGCAACCCCCAAATACCTACTTTATCTTAATGCCTAATTTTCATTAGCTGTATCTTGACTTTAGATGATAAAACTTAATTAATTTTTAAAAGACAGCAATTTTCATAACTTTTTAAAAGTTAGGTATATTTGAGTAATAGTAGAGTTAAATATCACAACATACTACTTGGACATTTGAATTATCTGAATTCTATTCATTAGTATTGTTTTCTGTTCAACAATCATATTGTTTGAAGCAAGATGTTCAGTCTACTGTCATACCACTCTGAATGGGCAGATTATGTCAGAAATAAAGTGATTACCCTAACTAGGCTTGAATAATGTTATTTTATTGAACTTCAAATTCTCTGAAAGAAGATATTTCTGTGTTTACCAACCTTCAATAACCACATCATAGACTCTGTGTGAACAGGCCTAGTGTGTGGTACCCACAACAGTGAGCCGATCATCTATCACTGCTCTCCATGGAACACGCCTTAGGGAGCAGGTTTGCTAACCACATTAGTGAGCCGATCACCTAGTATATATGCTGTGTGTTCTGTTTAAAGGTTATTTGTTTTCTTCCTGTGTGCATAACAAATTTATATTTTCAAAGATTATATAATTTGACTTACCATTCTTTATTTTCCTTGTCTCATTGGTGCTATGATAAAAAAGCTCCTATTTCTGATGTAGGGTTCTAGACTCACATATGTAATCTGATTACAATCACATTTTCACTTTAGTGAGAAAGGACAGGTGGACAGACAGTTGTATACTAGTGTAAGCCTAGTCACAGTTTCCTAGGGTTTACCCTCAATTGTATCTTTTATTTTTGTTGATCTAAAAGCTGCATATACACACATTTCCTTGAGTCTGCAGGAGAATGCTGTGAACCGTATGGTGAGAAGGGGGATTATAAAATCTCTTTCATGACCTCCTTAGCTTGGCTGATTTTCTAGCCAGCTTTCCTTATCTTAACTTATCCTGTCTACCTTTGCCTCTGGACTTTTCCCGTTCTCTTACTTCTGTAATTCTTGCTCTTACTTCATGGCTTGCTGTTTGTGTATCTGGGTGGCTGGCCCCTGATGTCATCCCCTTCTCTGGCTCCTTCTCCATCCTCCCAGATTTCTCCCTCTATATATTCTCCCTGCCTGCCAGCCTCACCTATCCTTTCTCCTGCCTTGCTATTGGCCAGTTCTTTATTAGAACATCAGTGTTTTACACAGGCACAGTAACACAGCTTCACAGAGTTAAACAAATGCAACACAAGCAAAAGTAACACACCTTACAATAATATTCTACTACAATTCTTCCTCATCCGTGGAATAGAATTAAATGCAACTCCTTTGTTCTAGTCCCTGTAACCTCTAGCACTAAGATCCATGCAGTCATTTTTTCTTTATAAATTTCCCAGGCTCATATCCAGTTATAATAAGAGAAAATAATGCAAAAACTATCAAAACAGCAGAATCTTGGGGGCAGGGTATACTTGTGTTAAAGTGATGAAAAAATAATGAGTTATCTCTCACTGTAGAGATGCACTTCCCCTGAGACATTCCTGAGGGAAATCTGTAATTGTTCCTTGTTATCTTCCACAAACATTTAAGAGAGGATTCTCTTGGAAGTCTCCAAGTTCTCTCAGGTTTACGGTATGTACCAAGATGTTCTGCATCTCCCTATGTAGCACACAGTTTTTCAGGTTGGCTTAAAAAGAGTCTATCAGATGAAGCTTGTGCCTTACTTTTTATCTAATTGTATTACTTACAGGAAGACTTTTATGATCTCATTTCCAGTGTATGTGTATATGTATATGTGAGACATAGAGACAAAAGAATAGCACGATTTCAACATAAATTATATTTGATTATTAT
>CABHPH010160257.1:25496-44957 GCA_902168325.1 Peromyscus nudipes | reverse complement strand
TACATTGGATTGGATTGTTTTATGTTGTATACAAATTATATATGTTGAAATTGATATTGTTAGAAAATGCTATATGTATATTTCTAACTGTGTTTATACCGTTCATTTAACAATGTAATACATTTTTTTGATTCTTGAATGTTACTGTTAACAACTATTAGGATATAAAGAAATTAAAGTTAGTAGTTAGACAAAATAAGAAAACTTGTAGTCATATTAGGTATGTTTTCAAGATAGAGTAGATATATTTTGGATAGACCGGTCATCTTCAAACCCTTCAGAGATCTACAGAATATGGCATTTAAAATGTTTTAATAACTTAGAAAATTTTTTTGTTATAACTATGAAACATGTCGGCTCCTGGCAATACCAATCTACTTCAGAGAAAATATGAGCATTGAAGAAACTGCATATGCAGTTAACTTTCATTGTGGCAAAAATTGGCCACTGGACAACAAAGTATCCTCGAATCAACTGCTGACAACCGGACTGAATGGACAGACAGAAATGAAACTAAGAATTACCGATTCTTGACAAAACAAGTATGGTTATGGCTTTATCAAAAGGCATCTTCTGAGGCCAGGACAATATGGCACCATCCCTGAAGTGGCCTTCGCAATCTGGAAAAGGTACAGTGCCTTTTTCTTTGAAGGCAGCTGAACAGGCAGTGGGCCGATAGCTTCTGATGTGCAATGGACCAGCAGCTGAAACAGTTATTCTTGAAGAGTAAGCTCACGCCTCTCAATAGCAGACTGGCATTTAATAGAGGGATGTGGAGAAGTACGGGATGCTGAGATGAAGCCACATATACACGGTCAAGAAGAATGGACAGCTGAATTAAAAAACCATCAACAATTTCCAGAATGTAAAATCCTGAATCATGACATGACACTAACGGAATTCAGGTGTTTCTGGTACATGGACCGCTCTCAACCAAGGTGAGGTTGAACTGTTGACCTTGTGTACATCCTACTTCACAAATAAGTCTGTCAGATACACTAAGCCTATAGGTTGAAGATGATGCCCCAACTCTGCGGAGAAACCTCAGGTGACTGTCCAGGCGGCTGGCTGTTTCTATCAACTCACAATTTTTTTGGAAGTCTTATTTTTGTTAGGTAATGTTATTTCCTTCTTGGGTCTCTGAAGGAGTTGAAGATTATTTAGTCATAGTTGAAGATTAATTAGGATAGAAAGTGAATTAGATACACTAGGGTAGATAATAGAATTATTTTCTCTGAATTTGTTAAATAAAAATAGACTAGATATTGTTTAGGTAGTTATTACTTGTATATATTGTATATAGTTATTGTACTTCCGTATATAGTTTTTCTTATGTTAGTTATAAGCGTTTTTCTTTTTTTCTTTTATTTAAATAGAAAAGGGGAAATGTGGTGATATTTTCTTTTGTATTAAAATGTTATATTTTAATAAATAAAGTTGCCTAGGGGTCAGAGCTATTAACAAGCCATAGCCAGGGTCTGGCGAACAAGTAGTGATGAGGCAGTTAGGCAGTTGGGCTTACAACCAATGAGAAGGCAGAACAGAATTCTATAAAAGGACAACCCCCCTTTTGAGCTGGGAGTCGTTGCTTCAGGGAGTGACTAGCGAACTGAAAGCAGTTAAGGCTCTTAGCTCTGACCTCTTCGGCTTTTCTCTTTACTTGGATAGTGTGTTTCTTTTTTAGCTACTAAGTTACAACTACATCTGATTTTTAGAATTAGCTTCATTATTCATGGAAATCACGAAACTCCTTCCCTAACTGCTTCTGCAACACTGAATGAGGTGTATTTATAACTATAAATATATGGAGAATTGACACATAAACAGTATTGAGTAATGCAATCCACAAATAAATTAGAGTACTTATATGTTTTTGATCTTGAACTATTTAATAATTTTCACAGTACAGGTTTTGCATGCTATCAGATTTAATATATATGTTTATTTATTGTCCCATTATTGTGAGTTCTAATCGCTTCCATGTGTTACTTTCAATAGTCCATGATTATATATAATAGTTCAACAGTTCAGTATAGGCACATATCAATTCTACCCTCCCCCAGTGCTAAATTCATGTATATTTGGGTAGGCATATAGAAGATTCAAGAGTCTCAAACTTTATTCCATATACAATAATTGATTCTAGTAATATATGTAGAATTTTTTAAAAAATATGTTAATATTCCTAACTTGTATAAATAGTCCTCTGAGATGAAAAACTAATACTGTCTCACTGACTTGAGATAAATCCTGACTTTATCTCACCAACAGTCCCTCCCAGAGACTTCTTAGACAGTACATGGTGGCTGATGAGTCTCCATCCCCCAGCACTGTCTGTGTGAGAAACTCTTATCTTGATGGGAAATGTCTGTGTTTGATATTAGTTCCTGATACACAATCATGGACTGCTCCCAAAAACAAACCATGAGACTCTGTTCTTTGAACAGCCCTTTAGTTTCCTAAACAAGATATTTTTGTAAGTCAATAAATTTAGTTCACACCTCTTTATCTCAAATCTTAAAGATTTGAGTTATCTTGGCTTATTGGTTTGACTAGGACTTTGTGATCTGTCTTGGATAGAAGTTATGAGAGAGGTGTAGCTAGAGTTTTCCTGCCTTGCCCACAGTCAGGACAAATCTTTGTCACCTGCCAGTCCCACAGCCGCTCAGACCCAACCAAGTAAACACAGAGACTTATATTGCTTACAAACTGTATGGCTGTGGCAGGCTTCTCACTAACTGTTCTTATAGCTTAAATTAATCCATTTCCATAAATCTATACCTTGCCACGTGGCTCGTGGCTTACCGACATCTTCACATGCTGCTTGTCCTGGCTGGCAGTGACTCCTTCTGCCTTCCTGTTCTTTCTTTTCTCCTCTCTGTTAGTCCCGCCTATACTTCCTGTCTAGCCACTGGCCAATCAGTGTTTTATTTATTGACCAATCAGAGCAACACATTTGCCATACAGACCATCCCACAGCAGAGAGGACATTGTTTCTTCTTCATTTAAGAAGGAATTCAGATATCCCCCATTAAGTGATAAATTAGCTATATATTTTTCAGTTCCTTTTGTCTTGTGTCATGGAAGTTTCCTTTATTTACAGTTTACTCAAAGTTTCTAACATGTATTCAGATTGAATTTTGTCAGTTTGTCATCAACTGAAAGGTCACATGGTTTTTCTCCCCCTGTTTATTATACATGAAACCATTATGTTGACTTATTTTCAAAGAGTGTACCAACCTCTTTTTTTTATTTTATTTTATTTTATTTTATTATTTTTTACTTCTGGAAAGTCCTGCCTTATAACTAGCTTATTTTCAGATATACTTGAATTCCTTTGTTATTATTTTATTGAAAATAATCTACATCTATTCATGAAGTCATGGAATACATAGTATTTTTTCTTAATAGTTTTTCTCAATCTTAACATTTTGGGTTAATTGTGGTCATACCAAAATGAATAGGGAAACATTTCTCCCATATTAACATTCTTTATTCAGTTGTATAAATTGATAGGAATGTCTTTAATATTTACTAGTGAATCTATTTATTGTAAAGTTTTCATAGTTGATAGTTTTTTACTTACAATCACTACTTCTGTCTAGTTGAGTCAGTTCTCTGCATGGGTTGAAGATTTTATTTTCATGCGTGGTAGGAATTTTCATCACTCTGTGTCTTCTATCTTCTTCAGCTTAAGAAATCTTTGAAGTTCACTGAGCTACTTGGATTTGTGGGTTTGCAGTTTTCATTAAATTTGGAAAAATTACCCCATTATTATTTGAAAGATGATTTCTCTTATTTTTGTCTTATAATACTTATATAATATTTTCTCATACAATAACTCCAGTAGTCATATATCATGTTGCCTGAAAAAATTGCCAGAGTGTGCTGATAACTTGTTCATTTTATATGTCTTTTTTGTTTTATATTTTACTTTCATCATGGTTTCTGACAGCAAGGGACTGATGGATGGTGTTCTTCAGCAAGGTGAAGACGGAGCAATCAGTGCACAGGGTTCCTAGTTGCTTCTATTTCTTTAGGAGAGAATTGCTATGTGTTTGCTTTAGTTTGGACCAATTCTGTTTAATTCATTTGAATATAATGTGTTTGGACATAGGTTATTAGAGGAGAGGTGACTCATTTAATGGTTATTTATTGCAGGCTCATTGTATGAAACACTAGCTAAGGGACCTGTGATGTACAGATATAGCAATGCATCATTTTTAAATTCTAGGAGGTTATAATTAGTAAGAGTAAATGACATATATCTTAGGATTTTCAAGATATTTGATGGATATGTTGCTTCAAAGAATCCCAAGTGAATCCAATTAAATCAACTTCTATGACTATTTTATAATATGTAGCACAATTAACATAAAGTAGGGACATTATACAAAAAAAAACACTATTCATGGCCCCTTTAACAGCAGTAAGTTTTCTCCATTAAGTGAGAAAAGGGGAAATCAGAAAGATTAGAGTATGAGGTAGATGAGCGGGGATTCCCTTTTGCTGAGATGCAGGTGGCTGGTTTCAAGATCTGAGGGTCACCTTGAGGATCTGAGGGTGTTCTGAAGATCATGTCTGAGACAGCTGGAAGAAGAGGCCCGTAAACAAGTCAACATGACAGTCTACACTTGGACAGTGACAATGAGGGGAGAAAGAATGTGACGTCTCTCCAAATCCTTATATAAAAATAGTGTGATGGCTATGCTTGGTTGTCAACTTGACTGCATCTGAAAATAGCTCAGACCCAACCTGCTGGGTGCATCCATGGTGGAATTTTCTTAGTTAAATAATTTGAAGTGGGAAGACCCACGCTTTTTTTTTTATTTATTCCACTCTCATACAATACATACCAACTGCAGCCTCCCTCCCTCCCTCTGCTCCTACCAATCCATCCATCCTTCAGATCCACCGCTCTTCAGGATATCAGCTGAACACATCATAATAGGAAGCAATAAGGCTAGGCACAAATTCTCATATCAAGACTGGATGAGGCAACCCAGTAAGAGGAAAAAGATCGAAAAAGGTGACAGAAGAGTCAGAGACATCTCCACTCCAATTGTCAGGAGTCCCACAAAAGCTCCAAGCTAAACAACCACAGCATGTATGCAGAGGTCCTAGCACAGGCCCATAGAGACTCCATGACTGCTGCTTTAATCTCTGTGAGCCCCTATGGGCCCTGCTTAGCTGATTCTGTGGGCCATGTTCTCATGGTGTTCTCAACCTTTCTGGCTCCTATCCTTTCTCCCCATCTTCTGCACGGTTCCTTAGGCTCCATCTAAGTTTGGCTGTGGGTCTCTGCATCTGCTCCCATCAGCTGTTGGAGGAAGCCTCTCTGATAATGATTGGGCTAGGGCTAGTCCCTGCTCTTTGAGTACTATGAGTATAGCAGAATATTGTTAGGAGTCACTTTGTTGACTTTGTTTTTTTTTCAGTCCTGTTTTGTTCTACCCCCAGTCTCTGGAAAATCCAGCTTCTGGTTCCTGGACATCCAGGCAATGTTGAACATTGGCTCCCTTTTGTGGCTTGACCCTCAAATTAGACTGAAGTGTGCATCTAATAGGTTTTAACAATAAAAACCTGGAGTCAGATACGGACGGTGAAAGCTGAAAAATCAGATAAACAGAGCAGCAGCCTCTACCAAAGCTAGATCCTGCCTATACAAATCCTCAGACTGATCTAGATCTTGTCTCGACCTGCCTTGTATTTCTGTCTCCACCTCTCTAGTGCTGGGATTAAAGGCATGAGCCTCCCATGTGGTGGGATCAAAGACTTGAACCTCCCAAGTGCTTCGCTTAAAGGTGTGTGCCACCAACACCTGAACTCTATGGTTAACTAGTGGTCTAGCTCCACCCTCTGATCTTCAGGCAAGCTTTATTTGTCAGAACACAAACAAAGGAAGATTTACCTTTAATCTGATCCACACATTCTGGTGGCAGCCTAAATAAAGGACACGGAAGAAGGAATCTTTTGTTCTTTGCCTGCTTGCTCTCACTCTTGCTGGCAAGTTCAATTAGAGTCACTTTCTTTAGAATTCCAGCATATACTGAAGACCAGCTGAAACATCTAGTCTCATGGATTGAACAAGTACTGGATTCTTAGACTTTCCATTGGTAGATAGCCATTGTAGGACTAGCAGAGCCACTGCCACTAAGCCACTCTAATAAGTCCTTTTTATAAATGTCTATGGATTTATTATATCAGTTCTGTTCCTCTAGACAACTCTGACTAAGAGAGTAATAGCAAGTCTTGATATGTAGTGTGGTATGTTTACCTGCGTGCTGAAAAAAGGAAATGTAAAATAAACAAGTCGTCCACAAACTTTATTATAGTCAATAAACTCTTGGATTTAAGTTCAAATAAGATTTGTATAGGATTTAGGCTTTGTGCTTGGTAAACAAAGGCTAGATTGAGTTTTAGGGAAATTACCTTTTTTTGTTGTTATAGAAACAATAAATGAATTCACTGGCTATAATGCATTTTACTTGTTACTTTGGAAAGACTCTTTGTTGAATGAAAACTGTTTTCATTGTGTGTGTCTCTGTGTGTGTGTACTCAGTCATAGATAATTATGCAATTTATACTCATCCAGTATTTTCTTAGTGCTAACTCCAGATTTGGAATTTACACAATAAATGTTGATTAACTGGCAAAAGCAATATATATGACTAGAATTATATATGACATCAATAATCACATTTATTCTGACAGTCAGTTGATAGAAATCTCTCTTAGCTTGAAGTCAATAACTAATCAATACTCTTTTACATTAATAGAGTCTTAATGGCAAAGCCTATCTTTTATTTACTTTACTTAGGTAACTGGGAAAATAGATGGAGAAACTGAGCCTTGATTGAACTACTTGAGGTTTATGGGCACTATCTAAAACATTGGTGTGATCAGTATCGACTTTCAATGTAAATTTTGAAATGGTGCCTTGTGTCATTGAGAAGCTACCTTATCCCAGAAATTCCCCTCCTGATTTACTAAAGATGGTATTTTGTAATTCTGGTTCTGACTGGACAGCAGCCACTGTGCTCTGATCTTCATTCTGCCCCTCCACAGAAATCGACTCTTGTTTCCAAATAAGATACATGACACAATCACCCGTGCAAGATTCATCACCACTGTATAAATAAATATACAAATCAAAAGGAAGCAAAAGGAGAGAGAGAAGGAAAAAAAAACAAAAGCTTTCATGTGGGTAGGATACTGGAGACATTGCATCCACACCAGGCAGGAGGTCACAGTGACCTATCATCCTAGCTTTGGAGATTCAGTTTGTTGTTTTGATGGTGTTGGTATCAGTTAATGGAGGAGTGTGGAAAAGCCTTGCTCTACTTTGCTTTAAATGGCTGTGATAAAAACCATGACCCAAAGCAACTTGAGGTAGAGATAGCTTATTTCAGCTTCCACTTCCAGGTCATAGTCCAACACCAAAGGGAATGAGGACAAAAACTCAAGCAGAGCAGAAACTTGAAGCAGAGACCACAGGAAAAAAGCTGCTTGCTGTGGATGATTGATTGATAAATAAAACACTGATTGGCCAGTAGCCAGGCAGGAAGTATAGGTGGGACTAACAGAGAGGAGAATTGAGAGAACAGGAAGGTGGAGATGAGGGACACCAGCCTGCCGTCCAGGGAACATCATGTAGAGGCAACAGGTAAAGCCACGGAACACGTGGCGACATATAGATTAACAGAAATGGGCTGAGTATAAGAGTAAGAGCTAGACAATGGTAGACCTGAGCTAATGGCCGAGTAGTTTAAATAATATAAGCATCTGTATGTTTATTTTATAAGTGGGCTCCGGGACTGCCGGGGCTTAGCGGGACCCAGAGAGAAAAACTCTAGCTGCAGCTGCTTATTGGTTTGTTCTTGGCTTGCTCCCCTAGCTTTGCTGTGCAGTTTGGACCCATCTGCTTAGGTCTGATGCTGCCCATGTTGGAAAGGGTCCTACCATGTTAGGAAATCTATTACAGGAATGGCTCTAGGCCAATCTGACCTTGGATATGATTCAATTGACATCCCCTCTTCCCAGGAGACTCTAGACTTTGTGAACTTGACAATAAAAACTAACCAGCACAAGCTTTCACACGCAGGTAGTTTAAGGAAAAGCTTATGATGACGTAGAACCGGTTCCCTAATTAAATTATGGCTTCAATAAGGTATATTCATTGATGGCCCTTTTGGAATCTGCTTTCAGTTGAATAGCCTTTATTTAGAACCCCAGGAGGTAGGAAGTAACAACGGAGTAAATCAACTGATAAATGTTGATAAAACCTGACATTCACATTGCATGTAATACCTGGGTTTACTATAACTAATACTGTATTATTATATCTAATAATCATCTACAAAGAATTATGTTATGAATATAAAAGACTGACATGATTTTTGTGATCCAATGCTATTTATTTTTAATCTTCATCGTTGTGTCTTGGAATGTTATTCCCAGTCTCAGATGTTTTTAGATGCTTGTTCTCCAGCCTTCTTTTGGAAGTAGCAGCATCTTCATGAGTGAAGACTTAGCTGCATGGAGGAAGTCCTTGGGAGAGGCTTGACAGGTTATAGCCCTGGATCTGATTATGTCACTACTTTCTGCATCATAATCTGTCATGATCTGCAGAGACTTTACTCAGTGCTTTTATGGCTATGAGTCCTGCCAAACCTTCCCTACCACAGTCAACCATGATCCTGTAACACTGAGCCTAAATAATTCTTTCCTCCCTTAAGCTTATTTTTTTGCCAGATATGGTGGTTTTAGATAACCAGAAATGATTAGTGCATAAAAGTTGGAACCAGAGAAGTAGGCCATTGCTTTGAAAACTGTGGTTATGAAATTCTTTGGCCATCCAATCTGGTTTTCAAGAGAGATTTGGGAAGTTAGGAAATATGAGCTAGAGAAGTCCTGGATGGTCTAAGCTGAAGCTAATGAATGAGTCTGTTGGTGTGGGAACACCAGAACACTAATGGACGTGTTGTACAATATAGACGGTTTTCATGAGGTTTCAGATAGAAATAAGAATTCCACTGGGAACTACTCTAGAGGCTGTTCATGCTACACCTTGGCAAAGAATTTTGTCTACATTATGTTCATGATACATATTTGAATAAGGCTTACTTCAAAGGTAGTGGACTAATTGATTCAGGCTGTGGCAAGGATATTGCTGATGATTTCATCCAGGTATTTAATGAAGACTGGGATAAGACATCAGAGCAGAATTTGAATAAAAGCCATTTGGCAAGAAAATGAACACCTGTGGTTGTGGATTAAAGTATGTGCAGACAAAGATGTAACTGTTAAAGAGATCAGCGCCATTAAAAAGAATTCATGAGCTTTTCACTAACTGTAGGAATGGTGTCTGAGGAGCTCCATTTAATCCATAGAAAGTTTTAGGTGTTGAAAATGCCGAATCACCTAAGGACTTTCCTTTACAAAGAGAGTGCACAACTGAGTAGATAGCTCAGTTGGTAAAGTTTTTGCTTTACCAAAAACCAAACCAAACCAAACCAAACCAAAACTAAATAACAACAGTAGCAAAATCTCAAAACCAGGAGTATGAGCATGTGATTGCAACCACAGAACTGGGGACACCGATCTAAGTAGATTATTAAGGCCATCCAAACTAGCCTACTTGGTGAGCTCTAGACCAAAGAAAGTCCCTTTCTCAAAAACAAGGTGAATGGTTCCTGAGCAATAGCAGGTAGCATTGACCCCTGGCATTCACAGATACATGCACCCACATGAACCTGTACCCACATGCATATATGTGTGAGTGCACACACACATACACACACACACACACACACACAGAGAGAGAGAGAGAGAGAGAGAGAGAGAGAGAGAGAGAGAGAGAGAGAGAGAGAGAAAAATAAAAAATAGTATTGAAAGGAGAAGGATCTTTAGGCATACCTAAAGAAACTGTTTTCTGAGTTTATCCATCCAGATACTCAAAGGCCACTGCTGCTATGCTACAAAGGGTGACTACTTCCAGCTGACAGCAAAAAAAAAAGGCATCATCCATGTGATACTGATGTTTCAGGCACACAGACTACGGGTTTAGTGCCATATGGACTTGCACCAACATCTTTAAGAAAAGTCTTGGGATTCAGCTCAGCCTGGTAGATTCAGTCGAGGCAGGTCCAGTCCCCTCTTCCCTAGGCTGAGCAAAGTGTCCCAGCATAGGCCCTAGGTTCCAAAAAGCCAGCTCACGCACTAAGGACAGGTCCCGGTCCTACTGCCTGGGGGCCTCCTAAACAGTTCAAGCTAATCAACTGTCTCACTTATGCAGAGGGCCTGGTCCAGTTCCATGGGGGCTCCTTCAGCTGAGGTGGGAATGGGGGGTGGACTGGGCAGAGGGCAGGGAGAGGGGGCGAGGAGGGAGGACAGGGGAATCCGTGGCCGATATGTAAAATTAAATTAATTATAAAATTAAAGAAAAAAAAAAACCCTGGGAGGCCAGAAAATATGTGGCTGGGTTCTTTTCAGGGAACTTCTGAGAAGATCATGAATGATGTCCTGAAGGTGAAGCCTGCAGGAAAATGGAGGTCTGATGATGATGAAAACGCCAACAATCTAAGATGTCTGTTGAGGAAAGTTGCACAAATAGAATTGGCCTGAGAGAGGCCACATGTGCTATAGACATGAGGCCATTAGGCGAGGTTACCGAGGGCCATTAGAGCTCACATCCTGCCTCCTTCACATGCCCTGGATGCTGAGCAGTATGTGACATGACTTAATGTTGTTACACCAGGTTTGAGTTTTTTTTTGGGGGGGGTTCTATCTTTCCTTGCTATCCTCTTCCCCATCCCCTTTGGAATGTGAATACTCCCTCTGTGTATTGTATATTGGAAACACGCAACTTTCTTTGTGACATTTAAACAGCTAATAGCTTTCCTTAAGTCTGGATAGATATTTCCAACTTTGGCTTTTGAACCCTATGAGACTTCTTAAGATTTTTTGTCTTGCATTAAAAGCATTTTATATTATGTGTGTGCCACAAGCCTTGGGGGGTCAGGACAGAATGCCACAGTTTGCGTCTGAAATGTCTTCACAGCCTCATATTTTTAACACTTGTTCTAAAGCTGATGACACAGCATGGAGAGGTTGTGGAACCTGTGAGAGGTGCAGCCATGCTGCCAGACCTTAATTAGGGACAGGCATTTGAAGGTTCTGGGTCTGGTCCCATTGACTGCTCCGTGTCTGCTGTATTATAAGGAACCTCCACCATGAACTCTGGCCACACTTTTCCCATCATGACGGGTGGGTGGCCTGAAGCTGTTTCTGTCAGGTATTGTGGTTACAGAGACAGGAAATTACAGATGTGTTCATTATACTGTCAAAATCAGTCTGTTCTTTTACAACCTTTCCAGGCTATTCCTATGCCTTCCAAAGCACTCTGCTGTGTCTGCCTTACAACCATGTTTCCTTCCCATGGATTGCTCTCTTCAAAAGAGAAATAAGAACATTTTGTCTCCCTGCTTTTTCCCTTGTGGAATATTCCTGTTATTTTTAAGATTAAAAGTCAAACATTGCATTTTCATAAGGATTTTCATGACTCCATCTTTAATACTATTGTTTAATACTCTCCTAAAGTCATCATCAATATCTGTCCTTAATCCTGGTCAACTTTGTTTATTTAGAGTCTCATGTTTTCCAATGTGGAAGGACCCACACAACTGGTTTTGGTCTGGAATCATGAACAGTGATTTTCTGACCTCATCTTATTTTTCCCCAAATTATAATCACGCATATTCATACTTAATCTAATTATTTCTGCATGTTTTATATGTCAGGCCCAAGACCCTATTTATTAAAAGTAGTTTTTAGAAATTCTCTTCAAGGCCTGGAGAGATGGCTCAATGGTTAAGAGCACTGGCTGTTCTTCCAGAGGTTCTGAGTTCAATTCCCAGCATCCACATGGTGGTTCACAACCACCTGTAATGAGATCTGGCGCCCTCTTCTGGCTTGCAGGCATACATGCAGACAGAGCACTGTATACATAATAAATAAATAAATCTTAAAAAAAAAAGAAATTCTCCTCAATTAGATCATGTCCCAACAATCTATGTATTTATGGTACCTTATTTTCTAAATCTTATTGCAACACTTAATTATATATGTAATAATCTCATTGTTTGAATTTGGACTACTTTCCCACTGGAAATGGAAGTCCATGAAAATGGAGATCATATATAATTACCAGCATATCACATGGGTTCCTGCATAGCTAAGAGCTGACAAATAGATTGGCAAGCAATTAATTCTGCCTGCCATGTAAATAAGACATATCTTATTTAAATCACTTAAATGTCTGCTTATCAATAATATTTATGTTAGTTGGGGCACTGCACAAAATACAGCTAAAGACAATATAATCTCTCCCTATCTTTTTTTTTTTTTTGGTTTTTCATGACAGGGTTTCTCTGTGTAGCTTTGCGCCTTTCCTGGAACTCACTTGGTAGCCCAGGCTGGCCTTGAACTCACATAGATCCGCCTGCCTCTGCCTCCCGAGTGCTGGGATTAAAGGCGTGCGCCACCACCGCCCGACTCTCCCTACCTTTTGATTACAAGTAATTATATGGACACTTTTTTATCCTAAAAAAATATGAAATGGATTCATTTCTTTTGTCAGAGTTCCTTATTCATATCACAGCCCACCAGATTTATTCAATTTTCTGTAAGAAATGTGTAGGCATGAAATTTTCATTTCTTAGATAAATCCAGTGAACTTGGGAGTAAAAGGATTGAGAAGAAAATTTGAGCTGGAAACAAAAGCCTAGTAAGAATCTATATAAGAAATAATACTGTCTTTTGTGTTTCACAGTAGTATAGGCCAGGATTGTATTGAGGAAAATTTATAGTTATTCTAGAACGACTACCACATTTGGACCAGGATTTTAAAAATATATTTTAACATTTATTCTTTGAGAATTTCATAGGTAAATCAATGTATTTAGACTTCTATATTTTGAATATACATTCACCCCACACACCCCTGTAATCTCCCTCTGAACTTCATGTCATTGTTTTTATAACACACTCTTTCTAATTAATGCTGCTCCTATGTGCATGGGTGTGGGGCCCTCCACTGGAGTATGAGGCTAAGAAATATTTAGGGACAAATTTACAACTCGATTCACTGCCAAAACTTAATTGCACTTGCTCTATTCCACCCAACACCAATGCAACAAGCTAAAATACAGTAAAATAAATAAATATTGCAAAGTACTAATCTATCAGTTAATTTTTCATTTGCATATTTTGGTTTATTATGAGGTTGTGTGCATGTTTATGCCCAGGTGCATATGAAGGGCAGAGACTGACCTCGTGCGTCTTCCTCTATCGTTCTCCATCTTCATCTATGGAACAAGAACTTTTGTGAAGAATGGAGGTCACTTATTTTACAGACTGGCTAATCAGCCAAGTCGGTGCCCAGTGCCCACCTGTTCCCACCACTACACCAGACTGTTATGTGGATGCTGTGCCTCCACACCCAGGTCTTCGTGCCTACACAGCAAGTCCTTTGTGCACTGAACCATATCTCAAGCTTCTGTTCGTGAATATTTCTATGATGACAAAACAATAAGGAAATGCTAATGAATGAGGTTAGCCTCACATTCCAACATTGGATAGGCATCGCTTTGGTGGGATGGAGACTAACATCGTACACTGTTGTGGTGATATTGTGTTCCCCAAAATATTGTGTACCCTAATAAACTTATCTGGGGTCAGAGAACAGAACAGCCACTGGACAGACATAGAGGCCAGAAAATGGTGGCACACATGCGCCTTTAATCCTAGCCTTCCAGAGGCAGAGATCCATCTGGATCTCTGTGAGTTTAAAGCCACACTACAAACTGCCAGGCATGGTGACACATGCCTTTAATCCCAGGAAGTGATGGCAGGAAGCAGAAAGGTATATAAGTCATGAGGACCAGGAACCAGAGGTCTTTTAAGCTTTTTGCTTTTAGTAGCAGTTCAGCTGAGATCCCCTTGGATGAGGACTCAGAGGCTTCCAGTCTGAGGAAACAGGATCAGCTGAGGAATTGGCGAGGTGAGGTGGCTGTGGCTTGTTCTGCTTCTCTGATCTTCCAGCATTCACTCCAATAACTGACACCGGGTTTGTTTTTATTAATATGACCTTCTAACAATCCATGCTACACACTGTGAGTTAGGTGATTCTAAATCATCCATAATATGTTGCTTGAGCTTCATCTTTCTTTTCAAATGTTTGAAGTGAATTAACCTCGACCAATATCCTTTTTACTCTTTGACATAGCTAAGAAAACTGGTGGCCTTTACTCTGCACAGTACATGGGATGAAATGAAGACGGTGACATTCAAAGTCAGCAGGAGCCTTTCATGTGAGCTTTGCTCTTGACATGAAGACGAAAGATGGCTCAGTGGTGCACAACACTGTCTGCTTTTACAGAAGACCTGACTCTATTCCCAGCACCTGCATGATAGCTCACAACCGTCTCTAACTCTGGTTCTAGGAGATCCAACAACTTTTGGCCTCTGCAAACGCCAGGCAGGACCATAGTACACATACATCTGTGCATGAAAAACACCCGTAAACATAAAATAAAAACTAAAGCATGTTTAAAATACTGATTTCACAATGACTGTGGCAGAAATTGCTTTGACTGCAAGCATTGGTGAATTGCCAGAAAAAATATAGACAACACACAGTAGCATAGATTGCATATGTTGATGTGCAAAATAATGAGAATTATATAAATACACAAATAGTTCAATGTGAAGACTTAGCTGGCATTTTTTTTTTTGAAAATTCACTTTAATACTTTCAGGTGACATCATACTAATTCCAGCTTGGGAAATCATGGTATAAATTTTAATTTCTGTTGCTTTTGTCAATAGGACGCACTATGCTCACCTCTTCCTAATTTGATTCTATTTTGAGTAAAATGTTTTATGCTGTGTTGAAAGTTATAATTTTCATATTTTATCTGCTGGCGTAAATTTTATTTGGATTGTGGAATGTAGTACACAATGATGTGACATAATGAAAAGTTTTCTGATTCTATAAGCACTTTTCTGTGATCTGAACTTTTGAAATTTCACTTTGTTGTTTCAGGAATGAAAGGCTTTTTCATTACATTGTATCATTAAAAAAATCCATATGTCTCATGATTGGCAGATGATAACCATTTACTTTTGTGTTCCTAGCTTAAGAAAGAATACTAGGGAATAAGAACGAATAAGTGGAAGAAAACAAGTAGTCCATAAACCAAGCCTCATCTAGGTTAACAAGGCAGAATATAAAATGGAATATAGAAAAGTCAGCAAGGCACCTGTCAACATAGATTTAGTACCTGTTCTCAACTATTTATCAGCCTATAATTTACAGAGCAAATAAATCATTTTCTCTCATATACGCACTTCTGTGAAGGTCTCCTGGTGAGGACTTCCAGGCTCGACACCTCAAAGCAGAATGTGACATACATATGATGAAAAGACCCAGTTCACACTATTGAAGCTAATGATGCCTTCGTGAATCTCTGAGAAAGCAGGAGATGGTATCCTCAGCACTGATGGATTCCTTTGATAAATTTATCAACAATAATGACTTTCACCATATACATACTGTCAGGCACCATGGGAAGTATGCATTCTCATCATACAAACACTGTACTAAGCAATTTTATTTTTCTACTTATGGTGAAGAGACTGGTCAGCGGAGGTCTTCAGTAGCCCTAATGATTTCATCTCCATGTATAAACACCTTGAATATAACTGAGTGTGGGATATATTTGACGTTACCCTACTGATTAAGTTACAGCATATTACATTTCAGACTTTAAGAAAAGGGAGCAAACTGACTCCTTCAAATATTGTTGTTCAGCAAATACTTTCAATTCTTATGTCGTTACTTCATAAATATTTAGATTATTTATTACATGTATAAATGTTTGTAGTAGAAATGCAAGGGACATGGTATGATAGACAGAAAAGGCTGCCAATCACAAGTCTGTATCTTCAGTGTGCTGTTCATACTGACTGCAAACTCAAGTCTTTTAAAGGCTGCCAATCACAAGTCTGTATCTTCAGTGTGCTGTTCATACTGACTGCAAACTCAAGTCTTTCCCAGAAGTACAGACCATGTAGTGTCTCACCATTCCTTTTTCAAAAATCCTTGGAACATCTCTCAGAAACTTAGCACTTGTAGTGTAGATATTACTGATGATTGAGTCACCTACTGGGACTCTGATGCTTACTGCATTTTTGACCAGCATGAATGGTACTCCTGAGTAGCTATGTTTACAGTGTTGCTTTGGCTTCTTGCTGATATTGCATAGGGCGACTTGATGTTGACTATTGAAAATCGTTACATAGATATGGTAAACAAATGTACAAAACTTAATATGTACCTGCCTCTGGCAGTTATTCCTCAAAAGATAAGAAATTAAAGCAAACCAAGATAAAAAATAACGACTTTGCTTTCTTTTTTTTGAATAAGAAAAAGCATTTAATTGGGGGCTTGAACAGTTTCAGAGGATTGGTGCATTGTCATAGCAGGGACCATGGCAGCACACAGGTAGGCATGGTCCTGGAGAAGTAGCAGAAAGGTTACATCCCCATTTGCAGGCAGAGGCAATCAACTTTGCTTTTATTTTTTTTTTACTTTGTAAAAGTGAGAAATATCCTGACTACCAAGGGAAGAGATTAGAGAGAAGAAAGACAACAATAAAATAGTATAAATGGAGTTTCTTTTTGATAGTATCCTTGAACAATAGTGTGAAGAGAAAAAAATCTATGTAATAAATGGCTTTGCAACTGTCATTGTGAAAAACAGATTGAAAAAAATATCTAAATGCATGCAAATAGTAAAATCAGAAAAATCACAGTGAGTTGAATTAATTTCTTGGTAATTGTTTCTTAACACATATATTTGAAGTCTGGGGCATTCCACTGATCCCATAAAAGTACAAACTAGTACAATTATATTTTTCTTTTTATCAAAATGGAGGTTAAAATTTATGAATAGAAACACTGGAAAATATACTTCTGGATGTTGCATACAATTATTACAAGTATTTATTCATTTATAGGTTAACTATGCCACACTTTCATTTTAACTTTATCCACTTGAGGGGATATAATTTGATTTATAGTGTAGCAGGTAGAGTAATTGAACAAAATTATAATGGTATTTTTTAGTGTCTATACCTTAATTACTGTTCAAATTGCCTCTTTAATTTTCTCAACCCTTAAATCTTAGCTAAATGGTTTAAGGTGTTTAATTTCATATGTTTGCTTAATAATTATTTTCTTCACTTAATTTCTAATGAAAAATAAAGGTCTTAAATTTTAGTTTCATAGTGCTTGGGCTTTAGGCAGTGACAAATAACAGTGCCTTTGAGTAGCCTTGGGACAGGGAAATAGATATTTCATGTGTTTTAATACTGCACAAGATATTCTAATCTTCTCATGCTTTCAGCTCAAATATATTTAGTTTCTGGGGAACTTCCTTGTGTTTGTTAGCAGTAAGCAAATTTCCTCTCTCATGGCCTTCTCCTCTCAAAATCTGTCTCCCTCTCTTCTTCTTCTTCTTCTTCTTCTTCTTCTTTTTTTTTTTTTTGGTTTTTCGAGACAGGGTTTCCCTGTGTAGCTTTTGTGCCTTTCTTGGAACTCACTTGGTAGCCCAGGCTGGCCTTGAACTCACAGAGATCCTCCTGGCTCTGCCTCCCGAGTGCTGGGATTAAAGGCGTGCGGCACCACCACCCAGCTCCCTCTCTTCTTTATTCTCCTTCCCTTCCTTCTTCCCTCCTTGCACCTTGGTTTGAATAGCCATGAAATTTTTAACCTTCCAAGTGGATTAAAAAAATAAAGATAAACAGTCACCAAAATTCTCCACTTGATCAGAAGGCCATCATCTATAAGAAAGAAACAACTTGATCCTCTTTAAAACTAAAGAAAGTTGCCGGGCGTTGGTGGAGCACGCCTTTAATCCCAGCACTCGGGAGGCAAAGGCAGGCGGATCTCTGTGAGTTCGAGGCCAGCCTGGGCTACCAAGTGAGCTCCAGGAAAGGCGCAAAGCTACACAGAGAAACCCTGTCTCAAAAAACCAAAAAAAAAAAAAAAAAAAAAACCTAAAGAAAGTTAATGGACTCTCCTCCTAGTTTGTGTATTTCTAGACAGGACCATTCTTTCTCCATTAATGTATTAATTTTCTTGGTTATGAATTAGGACTCTGCTCCTGTACAGTTTCTGAAATGACATGAAAATTATGGAAGGGAAGCAAATGAGAGTATCTGCAAAATATTATATCACAGTACTATTAGAAATCATCCCAGAGCTAGAGAGATGGTTCATCAGCATGAAGTACTTCCTTTTTTCCAGAGGATGCAGCTCAGTTTCCTGCATCCATGTCAAGTGGTTCACAACTGCCACTAACTCCAGTTCCAGGGGATCCAATGTCCTCTTCTGGCTTTTGTGGATCCCTGAATATTTGTAGCATGTGCATACACACACACAAATAAATAAAACGTAAATAAATGTGCATCTTTAAAAATCAGTCCAGTTAATTTTTTTTTGAGATTATATATTTGCATCTCTCCCTTCCATCTCCTCCCTCTAGACCAGTGGTTCTCAATCTATGGGTCATGACACCTTTGCAGGGGGATGGGAGGGTGTCAAATGACCCTTTCACAGGGATCATGTATTAGTTATCCTGCATATCAAATATTTACATTATGATTCATAAGAGTAGCAAAATTACAGTTATGAAGTAGCAACAAAAATAATTTTATGGTTGGGCGTCACCACAACTAGAGGAATGTATTAAAGGGTCGCAGCATTAGAAAGGTTGAGAACGATTGCTTTAGACCCTCACATGCACCCTTTCTTTCTCTCTTTCATATTCCTGGTCTCTTTTGAATAATTGTTATTACATTCATATGTAAATGCACATATACATATGTATTCCTAAATATAACCTGCTAAGTATGTATTATATTACTTGTATATGTGTTTTTAGAGTTAACCATTTGGTGTTGGATAACCACTTGGTGTGCTCTTCCCCAGAAAAAGACCATTTCTCCTGATCAAGAGCATTCCTGAGTAGACTGTAGTTCTTTGTGTTGTGTTGAGCCCTCAAGGGCTTTTCCCTGTCCACTTTGGCATGGCTATTGTTGTTGTCCTTGTTCAGCTCCTGTTTAGGCAGTCATGTTGATATTGTGTTTCCTAGTATTGTCAGACACACCAATCCAGCGAACTTTTAGGAAACTATATTCAGGACTGGTGAAATGTCTTCTTAGCAGGTGGAAGTGCTTGCAGCTACAGTTGAGGATCTAAGTTCTATCCCCAGGACCCATGTGGAAAAAGAGACAGTTGATTTTGGCAGATTGTCCTCTGACTTCTTCATGCCTAATATGGCATACCCTCTCCTCTCTCTCTCTCTCTCTCTCTCTCTCTCTCTCTCTCTCTCTC
>CABHPH010160257.1:2142-15804 GCA_902168325.1 Peromyscus nudipes | reverse complement strand
TTTATTTATTTATTTATTTATTTATTTATTTATTTATTTATTTATTTTTGAGTCAGGATCTCACTATGGAGCCTTGGCTGGCCTGGAACTCACTCTGTAATCAAGGCTGGTTTTGAACTCACAGAGATCTGCATGTCATGTCTCTGCCTTTAGAGTACTGGTATAAAAGGTGTCCACTACCATGCTCTGTATTATGTTCTCACAGAGTCTCATAACCCCCAGAACTAGGTCAGGTGTCCCCAGAGTGCCAAGCAACACATAATACAGGCTCTCTAACACAACATTGTGGCTTTACAGCTATCATTAAACTTACAGCTTTGTACTCTGAAGGCATCAATAATTGAGAGGATAAGCCACAGTCAGACACAATTCAATCTCATGAGATGTAGATCTCCTTAGAAGCATAAAAACTGGGTGTCAGCCTGAGGAATTCCCAGAGGAACATGAAGAGATCCTAATTATCGATAAATAACTGAAAGTTATACCTCCAGAGAGTGGCTTGGGTCTGTGTGTGGAACCCATCAACTTCAAGGACTGACCGCAGGAAATGATGAGGATCAGCAGGGAGGAGCCAACATCTGTGCAGCTTCCAAGAGATGTAGCTCGGTCCTCGTTGCAAATGGCCAATCCCTAACATTTCACAGCATCCCAGGTTTTTACAGTGTGGCCTTTTATTCCCTTGTAATTAGTGGTGGTTCCCCTACGGCTGCTCCTTGCACCATTCTTCAGGAAGTAAATAGTCACTTTTCAGGATTTGTGTGTTTTAGTGTTTGTGTAAAGTTGATCATCAGTGATGTGTAGAGCTGTGATACGTTGTGACTCCTCGAGAAATGAATTCATTTACTTCTTAACCATGTGTTCATTTTCAACCCTTCTCTTTTTTCCCCCTATGTCTATTCATTTGTTCTGTGAATCCCTGAGCTTAGCCAGGGCCATCAATGTGAGCATGGGTCTGGGCTTTCCATTGGAGCCTGGTGGGTTCAGTTTTAGGTATACAACTAAAGACAGGATTCCGCCTCTCCTACACACTGCCCACACTGCCCACACTGCCAATAGTCAATAGCTCAGCATAAAAGGAGAGGGCCCCATCAGCTCCTCCCCGACTCTGGGACTAATTGTTGGTAGGGCCAGTCTTGGGTGGTGGGCTCAGTACAGGTACGTATAACTGTTGTAAGTTTATGATCATAGTAGTTTATGAGTCTAGAGAACAGCATTCTACATGCTGTTTATCCTCTCTTCAGTTTCTTACATGCCTCCTCCCTCCTCTTGCTCAGTGTCTCCTGAGATGTAGAATGGGTGATTTAATTTTTTTTTTTTTTTAGGGCTGAGTCTACATTATCTTATTCTATGCATCTTGGGTGTCCATGAGTTTACATTCACCACCATTTGTTGTAAGAAACTTCTCTGATGAGTGTTGGGGGGGGCAGCTTTTGCTTATGAGTGTAAGCGTAGATGCTTAGAAGGAAGTTTTCAGTCAAGTCTGTTGAAGTTTCAACCCTCCTTCTAACTTCATCTTTTGAAAACTATTTAAAGTGTTCCCTTCCTATCTTTCATCAGTTGTTAACATTTTCAAATCATCTTTATTCATTACTTTTCTCACTGTTGTCACAAAACAGGCAACAAAGCATGGAGACCAGGCTTCGTCTGAGTCACAGATTGAGTTATACAATCCATCATAGCAGGGGAAGCACAGCAGCTGCCATGCTGCTATCCTTAGTGCACAGGTGTGAGGCAGCATCTTCTCATGTCTTGGTGGATCAGGAAGCACAGAGTTGGGCTGGCACCAGCGTCAGGCATCATCTTCAAGCTCTCCCTTACCCCCCGTGGAGAACCACTCCTGCTAACCGAGTCACAGTCCCAAAGGTGGTATCGCTTCCCAAAAGGTGCTATCGTGTGGGGACCAAGTGTCTAAACACGTGAGACTGTTGGAGATATTTCATATTCCAACCATGATACCATCTGGGAGTAATGTTCACATGTGACATCTCTCATGACTGCATCATGAGCACCCTCCTTAGATAGCCCCAGTTCAATCTTAAAGTCAGAACAGCACCGACACACGTAGATATATCTAAGGCACAAACATCCACAGCACTCCTCTGCTGATTCCAGGGGTGTCATAAGTGGGTTTGGGTTGGTGAGGGTTGACATTTGTCTTCAGTCGTCTTGTCTATCTCCTTCCATTGTGGGACAGTCTTTACTTCCATAGCTGTCCCCTCTCATGGTAGTTCAGGCCAGGTCAGAGTGGAGATGGTTCCTCACTTACACTGGGCTGTTGATTCCTCATTATTTATATGCTTACCTAGCATTTATGAAGCCTGGGGTCAGTCCCCAGAATCTCACAAAACCGGGCATGATGACACATGCCTGTAATCACAGGACTCTGTCGGTGAAGGCAGGAAGATCGGAACTGCAGAGTCATCCTTGGTTACTTAGCAGTTTGAAGCCAGCATGAGCTACATGCTACTCCGAAAAAAAAAAAAAAAAGTAGCAATGTATTAATCTCCACATACAGGAGATGACACAATGTGGAATTTCCCTCACAGTGATATATATAATATATATGTGTAATTAACAGCTGACTTAGATGGTATCTCCAATGTACTGCAGTTTCCATGGTTAATTATCAATGTGTTGTGTTTGTTAACTAATATGTAGTAATGTATCAATTAGCATTAATGATTAAAGTTATTAACATATTCAGACACTGGGATGATAATCTCTGGCAGACATTATTTTAGTGTTGAGGCATGTATCTTACTATGGAGACCAGCTTGGCTTTGAACTTAAGATCCTCCTGTCTCAGCCCCTAAATATTGATTGGCATAACAGGAGTGTATCATCATGCCTGGTCTTTATTTGACTTTTACTCATCAATCTTAACTTCCATTGACAGTCCTGACTTCACTACATGATGCCGTCATGTGGTGGTATTGTGTTCCCCAAAATATTGTGTGACCCTAATAAACTTACCTGGGGTCAGAGACAGAACAGCCACTAGATACAAAGGCTAGAAAATGGTGGCACTCACATCTTTAATCCTAGCATTCCAGAGGCAGAAATCCATGTGTTCAAGGATACAGCCAAGCACGGTGACTCATGCCTTTAATCCCAGAAAGCAAGCCTTTAATCCCAGGGAGTGGTGGTAGAAAGCAGGAAGGTATATAAGGCGTGAGGACCAGGAACTAGAACCATTTGGCTGGTTAAGCTTTCAGGCTTCTAGCAGCACAGTTCAGCTAAGAGCCATTTGGATGAGGACTCAGAAGCTTCCAGTCTGAGGAAACAAGACCAGCTGAGAAGCTGGCCAGGTGAGGTTAGCTGTGACTTGTTCTGTCTCTCTGACCTTCCAGTATTCACCCCAATAACTGGCCTCAGGTTTATTTTATTAATAAGAACTTTTAAGATTCCTGCTACCCCATCATTATTACAATAATGACTACCAAATGGTGGTTTCATTTCTTTGTGTTTTTACAGTTTTATTGAGATATTGTTATACACAGGGATCATGCATATTTTTTAGCTTATAATGACCTTTTGATAAATGTATATATTGTTAAGTATCACTTCAATTAAGATAGTAGGCATGCCTTTCAGCTAACTACCATTTTTCTCCCCCCTTTTTGCTATTTAGCTGTTTCTGATGTCATTTGTTAGGCCCAGGAAATGGGTTTTATTGATTGGGGCCTTACCATATTCTTGAAGGAGGGTTTTGCAAAGAGAGCAGGACAGTTTGTTGAACTGGGCATTCCACTTTGGGGAGAGAAAACAAATATATAATACAAGACATTATGCTCATAGAAATGCATGAGACTGTAAGATAAATATTTTCTGTGTTTTCTTCAAGAAATATTTCTGACTAATCTGTAGAAATGACTTGTCTGAATTTTATTTTATATTTTTATAGAAAGTAGTACAAGTCTTTAGTAAATCACTTGCCCAATTTCCATGGTGTTTTAAATTCTTTTCCTTCCTTGTTATTTTATATCATGAATGCCAGAGTACATTTGAAATATAAACATATCTAGGTGCCATGTGTAACATGTCACACTCACAGCCACAATAACAAATTTTTAGATAATTAAGGTCTCTTACATATAATATTTAGCTTTTACCAATAATATATTCTTTAGTCTTTGTGAAATCTCTATACTATGGCTATTAGTATTTTATTTCTGCCCATGAGATCTGGGATTAGAAGTTGGGTCTTTGTGAAGGTGAGATTATACTTTATAGAAAGTCGTTATTCACTAGTACAGACATACAGTTGACATAAAACCAACAAAAATCAAGATCTGGAATAATCTAAAGGATAATCAAAAATTGAGTGATAGAAAAATAATAAAACTATGCATTTACCTTTGTATTTCATAGGTCCTACTCATGTTTTTGCCTCAAGCAGAAAGTAGGCTGAGAAATTCAGAAGTTTCTCGGGACCCTAGAAATGGCAATGGAATGTTAGGAAACAGGATTCTGTTGGATGGCATGAAGTGAGTAGACTTTTCTTAATACTAAACGTACCAAGTACTTGGGCACCATCTTAGGAAAAGGAATACATTTCTGAGAGCACTGAGATTTTGTGTTACTCTACAATCTCTACAAACCTTGCAGATTTAGGGAAACTCAAACAACTCCAAGGACTGCAGGGAACCTCCGTAGGGAAGACATGAGGTGCTAAGTGCAGCTAATGTTTTATGTAGCTCAGGCTATTACCTGGCTGGGCATTGTACACTCACACTATTTAATATTTGTCCTAATAATTTTAGACTTATTATAACTCAATATAATTTTTCCTGTAATTCAGATATTTAAAAAAATATAACACTAATTTATGAGAGACTTGGTGAAGATATATCCCAGATTATTCCTTTTTTTTTTTAAAGATTTATTTATTATGTATACAGTGTTCTGGTTGCATGTATCCCTGCAGGCCAGAAGAGGGCGCCATATCTCATTACAGATGGTTGTGAGCCACCATATGGGTGCTGGGAATTGAACTCAGTACCTCTGGAAGAACAGCCAGTGTTCTTAACCTCTGAGCCATCTCTCCAGCCCCGATATACCCCAGATTATTAATCCATAAAACTAGTTATGGAGACAAACTCATATAAATGAATGCATTCAGTCAAATGTTATAATATTATTAGTTAAAAGTACTTAATTTTGTCTCTGCACATACTTGATGTCCACTTGAAATCCATAAGTAGCCAATTCATTTTAAGGAGTATGTTTCCATTCTGTGTGTTTGTCTTGCTGGCTGTCTTCATTGCTTATATTTCCAAGAGAGCTAGCACTTCTATACTTAAGCACGGTATGAGCCATGATTCTTGCTTCTATATGTTGTGTGCACTGTTTTTGTATTACTGCGTATATTGATTGGATGCTTCTTGCTTTGGACAACCTGATACTATGCCTGAATCACTTTGCCATGTCTTCATCTCTTCCCTTAAATCTATTTCTCTTTCTCTTTGTGACCTTTTAAAATACCAACTAATTCAGAACCCACACAGCATTCACTTCCTTTATGACATTCTCCCTGTGTTACTAGCCATTTACCATAATTACCACAATGCCAGGTGTTAGGCAACAAGTGACTTTGTCACTCATTTAGGGATGACTAAAATTGTTCAAACTGACAACCCTAAACAAACCCAATTCCCTTCCACCTATACTCCTTAAGTTGGAAACCACATCATGGGAATTTCCTCAAGGTTCTCCATTCTCTCTTTGCTTCCTGACTAAATTTCAAGTTCCCTTATGTGCCCTCTGTACCTTTTGTTCCTTGTGTCCCTGATCCCACCTGCCATTCATCCTGAGACTATAACACACTTTTCTGTAGTGGTATCGACTGACTCAGTATTCTCATAAGAACTAAAACTTCCACTAATACAGTGAGCCTTTCTCTCTAGACTTCTGGTATTTTTGCTATTTATGTATTCATTTTTGATTCTCCTGTCTTCTCTAACATACTTGATGGTGGTAGGTAGAGCATGCCAAACTCCATCTTTGGGTTAAACTCCCAGAATTATTTAAGAAGTATATTTAGATAATACAGTTCTGCCTGGATTTTATGAGAAGCAGCACAAAGGAAGTCCATATAACTGTTGTCCAGATCTCCAGTGACATTATATAAACAGCTGAATCACAATATGACCAACAGAATATCAACAGCAATCCAATCTTCCCATCTCATTTTTCAGGTAAATATGTCTTTGATCACTAGCTTCCAAGAAAGGAGCCCTCTCAGTGTGAAGATACGGTCCTCACATGAGCATAGCTTCTCTACTCCTATCTCTTTCCACCACTAACTTTGCATCAAATCAGAAATATTTGTTTAACTTCTTTATGTTCAATATCTTGGATAACAGGTGTTTTTGCAGCTGCCAGGACTGACTCTCTTTACTATACCAGGCTCCTATTGTATTTGTAATCTAAGAAATTCAGACCTTCCTGTTTGAATTTACACTTTATCCTACGCATTATAAATCTTTACAGAGATGAAAAGTTGGCATATGACATGGTCACGATAAACTTTAGAATATTTATTTCCACAATACAACTCATGATTTCAGAGATTTGTATAACACTCTGTATTTGCTGGGCACTGTTCAGAGAGTTTAATTTGTACAACTCAGTGACTTTCCTCTATATCCTACAGAAGTATGCACTGTTATTTCTGAGCTTTGCAACTGAGTGCATTGAAACAGAGAGACAATAAGTGACACTAAGTGAAGCCAAGATTTGAATCCAGTCAACCTGGTTCCAGTGTCTCTGTTTGCAATAGCTCTTCAAACCTGATTTTCCTGTCATGAGTAAAATCTTCACATTGTTTACTATTGAAACGAAACTGTTCTTTGTTTCCACTTTTTAGCCCATCATCTAAGATTATCATCTTCATTCCAGAGATGGGAAAAATGAAGCAGATTCAAGATAAGCTAATGTCACATGGCTGAAAGTTAGTGAGCATTCAAACACAAGTATTTATTCCAAGACTCACTGCACTTCCTACATTTGGCCACTATCATAAGTGAGTAGACTTTGGAATCAAAACGTTTTACTGATTATGATGTACATTTGGATGGGCATGGTTCCCTAATCTGATTTTTTTATTTAATATGTAAAAAGACAGTGTCTGAAGTTATTGATTGTGTACCTGCTAAGTCCACAGAGTCCAAAATTGGCATGCCGTTCACATTCATGATTACTAATGAGTAGGAGAATTTGGGAATGAAACTTCCTCCTAAAATGAATTTGCATTGGGGCCAGCTTTCCATGGACTCTATTGCCAGTCTTAATTGTTACAAAACAACCTATTTTAGTCCTTAGAGATGTACGCCTGGCATTGCAGTCAGTTTGAGGAATACAAGATTCTCCATCCCAGAGTGTGGCTTAGAAGAGGCTAGCAGAAGAGGCTGAGACATGTTTCCTTGTTCTACTCAATTTGTTATTTGTCTGTTGATAATGGAGCAAGGCTCAATGTTCAGTGAATGAATTGAAGTACTGTGTAAAAACTGAAGACTAAAACTGTGTGCTTAAATGAATCCAGTTCTTGGCTCTTCAACAAAATCTTGTGCACATGTCCCATGGAGTCCAACCTTGCTACAGACGCCACAGTTCACAATGCCACATGTCATGGAATCCCAGGAGGACAAAGAGGAAGAATGATGCCACTTCCCTTTCTTAAATTATACTTAGGTTTCAACTGAAAATCTGACTTCCTCTTCCACGGGCACTTTAGTTTTATCATCATCCCCTATAGTTTGATTCATGTTATTTTAGTACACTAATGAGCATAATTGTTGCCATGTTAGGAAAATATCTCCACAGTAGAAAGTGTTTATTTATTATTTTGGCTTTATGTAAGATATAATAGCATGGACAAAATATCAACAATAAAAGCTGAAAATTCTTTATAGCATTAATTTGTGAAAACTATGTATTGAAAATGTGTTTTTATTTTTGTGTGAAACAGAAAACACCAATAACATCACGTTTCAAATCTGTTTAATTATCTTTTTTTGTACTAATGACAAAGAGAAAGCTATGTATATAAGTCTTCAACTTTTTCTGTATAGGCAGAATATTCTGGATCCAAATGTTCTAAAAGTAAAAATGGAATATGCTATTTTAATAACTGATGATAAACCTGTATTTGTCACTCAGGGGTACTTGTAATTCTACTCAAAAGCTAGATCCATGGATTTCTTTAACAATGCTTTTGTACAGAATTTGTTAAGCATTGTTTGACATAAAGAACATCATTGGAGGAAGACAATGAAAACTGATAGCTAATATTATTTATCCTTCAAAGCAAATACGCATCCCAGAAAATTTTGTGCCCCTAGAAGGGAATGGCCAGGTGACATATGACTTCTTCCACCAAGTCATTACTGAGTTTTGTTACTTATAATTTTACCCCTTTTTAGTATGCTAGAAAAGGCGTCCATAGATAGGACTGTGTACCCATGAACATATCTCAGTTGGTACAGTGCTTGACTAGCACCTAAAACACTTAGTTTGATTCACAGCATCCCATAATCCTGAAGTGATATTGCCTACCTATAATCCCAGCACTTGAGAAGTAGAAGCAGGAGGATCAGAAGTTCAAGTGTACTTTTAACTACATAATGAGTTTAAGGTCTGCATGTGTTACATGAGTCCCTGTGGTTAATTCAGAGACTCATAACTTTTTAAAGTGCTGAGAATAAGCAACTGTGATTGCTTAGACATAGCCATGACACCTATATTAGACCCATCCTCCTGAGACACAGGGAGTATTGTAGAAGAGGGAGAGGAAAGACTGTAAGAACTGGAGGACAATGAGAATGTAAAAACCAATATGGGTGGGATAGCGGTTATTGATGTTCTATCCTCCATCAGCCATTGGAGTTGATGGATTCTGGGAGCTGGATAGTTACTTTTATTTGGGAGTTGGCCACAGGTGGGTTGCCTATGCCCTAGTGTATGATCTCATGCCCATGTGCACCTGTGTAGAACTAATTGAACTCAGTGGATGTGAATAAAGAAATGACATGGATTTTTTGAGGGAGATGGGCTGGGGAAGGGTCTTGAGGGAAGTTTTAGAGAGGGAGTGGCAGGAGACTGTGATCAGGATATATTCTGTGTTTGAAATTTTCAAGGACCTATATATAGCACAGACCTGCCTGCAAGGCATACTGGTGCATTAGTGGCACAAATGTTAGGGGAGTCACCAACCACTTTCTGCTTGGCTTTAAGGCCATGAGATGGAACCCATGCCTGACAAGGTGGAAATGGTCAAGAGCCTCACAAGACCTACATATGTTAATATGAATAATTCAAACACACAAAAAAACACCTGTAGAATGTCCACATTAAAGATGAGACCTGCTTATACTATGCCTTATGGAAATTCCCCCTTACTCGGCATGCATCTCAATGAATCTGACCAGTATATACTTAATTTAGCACCTCGTACTCATTTAGTTGAATTATTTTTCTTGGCTATGTTAAATTGCTGCAAATTTTTTTTATATTATGTCTATGTGGCAACATTTTATAATTTCATTCTGATTTATATAGTAAAGTTTGTTTAATAAATTAATTTTCAATTAGATGCTCATAATAATAAATATACTATATTTATATTCCAGCTTTCCAGCTGCTCAGAAAGGTTCCTACTCCTCAGACATTTCTTAGTGTCGGCACATCTGCTGGACACATCTTTGGAAATTAATCAACTCCTACATAGTAGTTGTATTTTTATGGTTAGAATTTTATGTCTAGCACTGGAAATGCCACTAAACCACTTAGTAATTTAAATGTAGCCATCTTAATGGATGCCTTGGAAAATATTAAAACAATTTCCCTGTATAAAACTTTGTGTGTGTGTGTGTGTTGGGGGAAAAAATTGGGTTGAGTTGTTCCAGTCATTTTAAAAGTTATCAAACACAGATTATTCTGTCAGACAGGGTGACTGAACAGATGCAAAGTAAAACCCCCCTACTTAAAGATAAGTTGTTTGGTAAGTATGACAGAAATCCTTTGTTTGTCCTGGATTTTTATTTTTTGGAAAAAGCTCTATCTATAACAGAATGTCTACTTTCCATTTAGTTCCTTTCAAAAAGGAATAAATGGATTTAAATAGCCCAAAGTGTTGAATATATTTGGAGAAGATGGGAGAGATTGTACTGATCTAATTAGCAAAATTGTGTGTCTTTTAGATGCCACTTCCGTTTTTTATTAGACAATTGGAAGTAACATATTATCAAGGGGACCCACTTTCCCTCTTCTGCTGTGCCCTTGACCTGTCTTCACTGCTTCAACCACCACAGTCCTGCAGTAATCCTCTTGAATTTACTGGAGTCACTTAATTCTTTGCTCCAGTTCACTTCCCTGGATACAGAAGATAGCACCCCACACTACTATTTAGTCAATTACTGCTCTGAGAGACCCAGTGCCTCTCTAGAGCATTAAACTTGAAAGTCTTAATGTAGTTTCAAAGGGCTAACTGAATGATTTGCACACTGGAGCCTTCAGGAAAACTGAGAAAAGGATAAGTAAAGAAACTGATCATAAAGCATTTAGGATAGTAACGTTATTTGTGTGACTTTATGCAGCATTGAACAACACACTCCAAGCATTTTGGGTAATTTTACCTAAACAGAACATCCCCTAATAGTTATCTAAGATTGTTTCAGTTCCACTCCTTGTTTGGATCAATGCTCAGCTGTATTGATGAGCCATCTGCGTAATGAGCTCTCCATACTCCACAAGTCATGTTTATCAGAGGTAACTGTTCCCCAGTGACCACCACTGATGCTTTTCCCTTCAAACATGTCTGTTTCTGAATTTCCATATGGCCAAACACTTACCTTATTTTCAAATCACCTCACCAGAAAATGAGCTTCCCACTATCAGTGATAAGTTATTTTAAGCATCTTCTGTTTCCTTTTTCTTCCTTCCTTCCTTCCTTCCTTCCTTCCTTCCTTCCTTCCTTCCTTCCTTCCTTCCTTCCTTCCTCCCTCCCTCCCTCCCTCCCTCCCTCCCTCCCTCCCTCCCTCCCTTTCTTCTTTCCTCCTTTCCTTCCTTCCTTTCTTTTCTCTTCTTTTATAAATAAAATGATTCACAGAACTACAAAGCACCTTTCCTTAGGTCATTCCTTTCTCTAAGCTGGTGTCTTGTCTTCTTTCCATCACTTACGTCGCTAAGCACTGAGCTGTCTCTTCTGGTCTTCACTAAGATTTTACTCCATCCAGTATTCATTTTAAGTTAAAAAAAAACACTCATTAGCAGTCTTCCATATTTTCCTTCTGCATATAACATTCTCACCAATAGTTCCTAAAAGTACTTGGTTGTGTTTACTATTCTCTTGAATTTGCTATTGGTGTCTGGCATCAGTAAGTAAAGCCAATAAGCAGAGAAACATCACCGAAACAGAACATGTCAGGGGCTATCTGCCTATATAATCCCAACAGGGAGTTAGCTTGATCAGTAGATGTCATCCCTCTCATGTGAATGTAATTAAGCTAACAGTATTCCTATTGTTGTATTAACATGTATTAATTGTATATTCTCATTGCTGGATTTTATTAGCCAGAAGTCCTTGACTAGATTAAGGAGCATATTATTAATAAGGCCCTATGACATTAGATTTGGTCTTACATCATCACTATGTGAAGGGAGAAACATCTAGAAAATATTGAAAAACAGAGTAAGCTAGATACTTACTAAACAGATAATGGTATACAACCTGTTTATACTGAAATAACAGAGAAATGATGTGGTTTCATTAACTACTGTTGCAAAATTTTCTGGATATCACTCTAGCAACTAAGCTTATCATTGTAGTATGGGGCATTTGAGAAGGCACCAAGGATCCTATACGCAGCTGTACAGCAGATAAGATCTACTGAATACCATTTGGGGTAATGACTTTGCTATAAACTAAAGACAGCTCCCCTAGGGATCTGTCTTTTTCTCTCACTAATTTTAGATGGGTGACCTTGCTGGACAGGAAGGAAACATTAAGAATCAACCAGTTTTGATGGACTGATTATAAAAATGTCCCAGGTCTCCACCTTGTCATTGATCTAGGGCCTTTCCATTATGACTTTGCAGATGTTCCCATTAAAAGGTAGACCTTATTATTTCATTCTGTCAGGGGGGATGATTTAGTGGTGATTTTGACCAGTAGAATCTAGCAGACATGATGAAGTACTAGCCGAGTATTTAGTGTTAAGAGACCTTGAATGCTTTTGCTCATTGTCTTAAAATTCTGTCACTGGCATATGTTCAGATCCAGCTGAACAGGGCCATTCTTCCACAGTATGTAGATTTAGTGGCTTACTGTCTTTCACTACATTTTTAAAGATGAACGCCTCATGCCTCTCTACATTGACTGCTGCCCACTGCAAAAAGAGGCTTCTCCGACCAAGGTTGAGAGCAGCCCCATGTCTGTGGGTACAATTATAAATATTTAGATGACAGTTCGACAGCATGACCATTCAGCAATATAGCAACAGCAGATTCTACCCTGGGGTGTCTGACCTCTCAACCATAGGAATATCATTCCATGATTACCTTAGCACAATTACAGTGCCAGACACAAAATTATTTCCTGTGGAGCAGGACTCAAATGCAATCAGAAAGTGACAATTTGCTACATCACAGAGTTGTGCTACTATTGTTCCAGTAGGCACACCTAGCCTGGCACATCTGTATTGCAGTATGTAAGGTCCAGGCCTGGGTAAGACCATTGATTTCAACTTGAATATCACAAATCCAACTGATGGGCAGAAAGCAACAAGAGGAGGGATCCAGACTCAGAAGCGGAGAACCATTCTGGCAGCTTTGGCTAATTTATTAATAGTCAATGCCTTTCATCACATAGCAACTGGTATGAATGGTTTTGGAAAGCCTAGTTAAATTTTATTCACATCAAGATATAATGTGTGGAGCTATGGATAAATGCAATGTTTAACCTTTGTATTTGATAAGTATATCTTTATCCCTAATGGAATCTTGTAAGAAAGTGCTCTAAGGTGCCATGAGACCTCTGGATACTCAAACAGCTTCAGATTCAAATTAACTTAGAAATTGATTTCCACTTCAAGCAGTGTTTCACTAAATGCAGAAATATAGATTGGACCACTTCTTTGAGAAAGAATCTTCAAATTGATAGTCCTAAGATTCATCCCGGAGCAGCACTTCCGTCCCTGCTGCTTATGCACGGACGGCTCCGGGACACCTAATTGAGTGGCAGATGTGAATACACATATCTCTAAGGTAATTTCTTCTCCAGCTAGTGGCAAATAACAAAACCACCTCTTCCTCTGCTGCCTTCATCGTTTGAAACGGGGAGACAGTAGTTTTTCTCTGTATGCCACCCACCCAAGAAAAAATAAGAAAAGAATTGTAAAGATGAGCTTGGGTATTTATCTCTTTGAATCATGCTGGTGGATTTCCTAAGTATAGTCACTGTTTACTTGGCTTTCATAAATAATACTATTGCAGGTTAACACTGATGCAGCCAAAATCTTATGCCAAGCCTATTCATTTAGTGTCCTAATTAGTCTGCCTGCCATCATGTCTGCCTATCTATCTATCTATCTATCTATCTATCTATCTATCTATCTATCTATCTATCTGTCTGTCTGTCTATCTATCTATCTATCTATCTATCTA
>CABHPH010160256.1:30146-40237 GCA_902168325.1 Peromyscus nudipes | reverse complement strand
AGCCAGGTGGAGGCGCGGCGACCCGCCCGGCCCGCAGCCGCCCGAGCATGCCCAGTGCCGCGTCCTCCGCAGGGTCCCGGGGACACCGAGGGCCGGGTGGCCTTGAGAGGCCCCGGGGCGTTCGAGGAAGATCCGGAGGGGAAGAGCAAGGGTCAGTGCAACACCCCGCCCCACCTGAGTGGACTGAATCCCGACAGCATCCCCACGATGCTAGCTAGCAATGTCCTTCCTAGTCGCTGATGGACAACTGCTTGTCTGAATTTAAGAGGACACCCACCGGGCAGCGATGTAGCTTTCGCTTATATTGTTCATTTTAGAGCGTAAAACCCAAGGGGCAGAGGTAACTGCAGGCACACCCCCTCAGAAACAGAGTTGCAGTCTTGGATTCACGCAACTCTGGGGTCCACTTAGGGCTCTGACAGCTAGATATCCAGAGGATCCCCCCCCCCCACCTCCGTAGCCATCCCGCTTGGGAGGCAGGGGCTGAGCCCTACTCAGCAAGGAAGCCAGGAGCTGGATCTCGAAATGTCCTCGTTTCTAAGAGGTCAGATGACAAGGGACAGCTGGCTGTCCAGGCCACTGGGAACATCAGTAGAACTTACCCTGGGGGGGGGGGGGGGGGGGGGGGGGGGGGGGGGGGGGGATCAGGAAAGCATCCATACTAGCCAGGTGCCTCTCAAAGGGAGCGCCTCTCCCAGCGTTCACACCAATTAGCTCCAGGAAAATGTAGTCGCCCTCCCAACCACCACCATACACACTTTCTGATTCAGTTCTGGCTGTAAAGATAAAAGTTTTTTCCCAACCAGTAGACAGACTCCATTTTTTTTTTTTTTTTAATCTCACGAAGGCAGGGACGCTAGCACCTGGAGCCTAGGTAGCATGGAAACATTGCTTTCATTGTTCATTGTTACTGTTGCTTTCTTTTTTTCTGGCAAGTGAAAGTGATAGTGACCCGCAGTCTCCCTGTTAAGCGGTTACATAGGGGTAAAACAAGTTTTTGTTGTTGTTGTTGTTTTGGGGTTTTTTTTTGTTTGTTTTTTGTTTTGGGGAGCAGAGTAATAGTACAGGTGAGAACAACCTACAACAGAAACGCCGAAGGCTGTAATGTATGGTGAAATGCGGAAAACAATACTTTTGCCAACTATCAAAAAGCGCCCTAATTGCACCCGAAGCAGAGAACTCTGCAGGGAGCTCGCTGCAGCTCTGATGCCCAACGCAAGCCCAAAGCTGACACAGTATTTGTGGGCCCTTCCTTGGCTGTGTATCCACCGACTCTGTTGAGCCTCTAGCCCATGTTACCACATTTGGGCCTGGCAGAATCCGTGTAAGACAGACAGCAGGATCTGAACCTAGTCTCGGAAACATTCATTGTTTTCAGAATTTAGGAAGTCCATAATGGCGTGGATTTAACATTCTGGTATGTGTGCTGGTACATGAAGAAAAAGAACTTCCTTTCAACTTTCCGAAAGAATCTATGTGTCCACGCAAGCTTAATGATCCCTGCTATGATTACAGGGGCATGTCTTGCCTTATTAAGGTCCAGGGCAAGGACACTGCCTTGACTCTCTTACTGCGCTTGAATGGGTGCTCTATTCCCTCAGACACTGCATGTGGGAAGCTGACCACACAGACTGGAGAAGAGCATTGAACTGGGAAAGCCCGCAGGAACACAGGTATTTTACGACCCAGCACCCTGGCACTGACTCAGCCACCATAAGGGGCCAGCAGCAATCAGAAAAACAATAGAGACATGGAGGTGGGGTGCAGAGAGGGGATGAGAAGTTAATTCAAGAAGCAGCCCCTTGGAGAATCCAGAAAGGGGAGTTTTCTTGCAGAGCCTTTCTGGTCTGTTTATCTGGCACCTGTTTCTGGGAGACGCTTGTGTTTGGGAGTACACAAGACTCCCTCTTCCAGAGGTAAGTGGTGTTACACCTGGACAAGCAAGCAGCTGGGAGTCTGGCTCTAGCTTAAAAAATTATAATGGAGTCAGGTATGGTGGCTCAAGCGGATTGTCCCAGCACTCTGGAAGCTAAAGCAGGAGGTGAACCAAAACATTGAAGGCCACCATGAGACACAGAGTAAGTTCAAGCCTGGCTGAAGAGGGAGAGTTGTGGCATCCCCCTCCAAACAAGCAAACAAATAAGCAAACAAAAAAAGTATGAAGCTAAACCACAAAACTTTTGCATCCAGCCTGTGACACCCTCTAATATTGACCGGCTCCGTTCCTGCCATCATAGCCAAATACCATAACCGAACAGTAGTGGATACTGGCGGGACAGTTCTGCTTGTTCAGATACCTTACCATGCCTCTGCCCCTGCTCAGCTAATGGTGCTAGGCATCCCAATCATAGTTGACGAGCTTGCTGCACGCATGAGGAACTTTTCCAGACCACTCACTAGATGATGCAAGGCATTGGATATGCCTTCTACTTAATCAGCTTCTGGGATTTGTTTGGGCCTCCCTCTGTCTTCTCGCTCCTATCATATGCTGGCGCTGATCTACTCTTGTACTATATCCCCAGCCCACTTTTTACTCTTTTTTTTTTTTTTTTTCTGAGACAGGGTTTCTCTGTGGCTTTTGGAGCCTGTCCTGGAACTCTTACTATAGACCAGGCTAGCCTCAAACTCACAGAGATCCGACTGTCTTTGCCTCCCAAGTGCTGGGATTAAAGGCATCTGCCACCACTGCTGGACTTTATTATTTACTTTGAGACTGTCTCACCAGGTTGGCCTTGAACTCACTATGTAACTCAGACTGGCTTTGAATTTAAGGCACACCTGCCGCCTCAGCTTCTCAAGTTCTGGGATTACAGGTGTATGGCACCATACATGGTTTGCTTTGCATTTATAAGTCCCTGAGTTTTACCCCCACTTCTCTGTCTCTGTCTGTCTGTCTGTCTGTCTGTCTGTCTGTCTCTCTGTCTCTCTCTCTCTCTCTCTCCCCCTTCCTCACTTTGTCCTTCCCCACTATATCCCTGCCTTCACCCACTTGTTGTCATGCTTTACAAGCAGTGACTTTGGGCCAGGCCATCCCAGTTGACATGTACTCATCACCTGTCGCCTTGACAACTGCATACTCCTCGCCTGTCACCTTGACAACTGCAGTGGTTTCCGAATTTTGGGTACTGAATCTGCTCTGTGCTCTAATATTGTGGTTTTCCCAAAATGTCGAATCAGCTCACAAGAGTAAGTAGGGTTGAGCTTTTGCGTCAACCCGCTCTATGCTTCAAGAGTAAAAGCTCACCCTGAACACTCCAGCTCTGCTTGCTCCACAGTTGCTCTTCTCCATCCCTCCTCACCATCCGTCTCAGGTGTTCCACACACAGCCATCACAAATGACTTGCTGTCCCCCAGGTCTACCCACATGTGAAGACCAGTGTCTTTCTACAGGCCATTCTCTGCCTGGAAAGCCCCTCTCACAGCCTCCAGCTCTCCTCTAACCCCAGCTTCTCTCTCTGGCTGATGCCAACTATTGCTCTGCTGCATTCCCACCCCAAGGAAGCCGTCCAGACCTCTTTTCTGTTGATGTGGCTCTTTAGCATTCCTTGGTTATTGCAAGACAGCGTGACTATAGCTGTAGAGTGTGTTCTGGAACAGTTTTATGTAATTCAGAAATCTAATATATTGTGTTAGATAGTTTATGTCAATTTGACACAAGCTAAAGTCATCTGAGAGGAGGGAAACTCAATTAAGAAAATGCCTCCATAAATTGTGCTGTAGGGCATTTTCTTAATTAGTCATGGATAAGGGAGGGCCCAGCCCATTGTGGGTGGTGCCATCCCTGGGCTGGTGGTCCTCAGTTCTATAAGAAGGCAGGATGAGCAAGCCATGGGGAGCAAGCCAGTAAGCAGCACCCCTCCACAGCCTATTCATCAACTCCTGCCTCCAGGTTCCTGCCCTGTTTGAGTTCCTGTCCTGACTGTCTTCAGTGATGAACAGCAATGTGGAAGTGTAAGCCAAATAAACCCTTTTCTCCCCAACTTAATTTGGGCATGGTGTTTCATCACAGCAATAGAAACCCTAACTAAGACATGTATGTGTGGGGATGGGTGGGTGTATGGATATATATCTTTATTTATATCCAAGTTGATTAGAGGCCATTTGTAGCCTTACTATGGTATTCATGTTTTTAATGATAGGATATGATGCTACATCCTTTATGGCCTTCCAAGGGCTGTATGACATACAGTTTGCACATTATATCACTTCTGAATTATAAGCACAGTTGCCTTCAATGCTAATGCTTGTTTCTCTTCAGATTGCACACTGTGGGGTCCTTTTTTCTTTCTTCCAGTTCCTTCCTGGCCGGTGTCACCTTCCAATAATCTTATCACTTCAAGTGTGTCTTTTGCTTGTCCAAACCCCCAGCACATAGCACACCGTCTCACTTGATAGAGGTTTGCCAGACAAATGAAAGGCATGGCTATGAACTTGGCCTGCCTCCCTAGGACGGACTCCCAAGGTCGAAACCTGATCCCCTGGCCTCTCTCTTGCAGCTGTGCCCTCTCTGAGTGACACTCTACCTTGCACGCACATCAGATTTCTCTCTGCACAATAATGGGTTTCATATCTGTGTCTCTGGAAAAGCTGAATGTCAGAGGGGAAGTGGTAACAATAGGTTAACCATTGTGTATCAGGGTTCACAACACCCGCCATAATTATACACTAAGACAGGGTTTGGGTGAATGATGGAAAGTAGAGAGAACACGGGAAGGGGAGGGTGAAAAAGATGGTACAGGAGACAGCGAGTGAACTACAGCACTCTAGGCGTGTGCTAGAAGCCACCATTTCATGGTTTCTGTTATATTTGTGTATCACAAGCATTGCATCTCTTAATGTAATCTATCTCTTCGATTTCTTTTTAATAATGTGTATTGGGTGGATGGGGGGGAGTATGTGCACCTGATTGTGTGCGCCTGTCTCCACAGAGACATCAGATCCCCTGGAGCTGGAGTTACAGGCAGGCAGTTGTGAGCTGCCCCATGGAGGTGCTGGGAACTGAACTCGGGTCCTCTGGAAGAGCAGCCACTGTTCAACTGCAGAGCCATAGTTCCAGCCCCTTAATCTACTTCTTATATAAATAAATCTACTTCTAAAACTTTGTCTCAGGACCTTCCTTTTTTAAACTTCAACTTTTTGTTTATTATTATTGTGTGTGTCATAAGTGTGTGGGCACACATATCCCAGGGCACAGTTGTAGAGGTCAGAGGAAAACTGTGGAGTCTCTTCTCTCCTTCCATCTTACCATGGGCTCTGTGGGTCAAACTTTAGGTTGTCTGTCTTCCACAACGAGCACCTTAAGCCACTGAGTCCTCTTACCGGCTTGCGCCCCTCCACACACCTTTAAAAATATTTTATTTGTACTTTTATTTAAGGTGTATGTGTGTTGGAGGGTGGTATACACATGTGCCTGGAGGTTCACTCAGGAGCCAGAAGGAGCTGTACCTGGAGTTATAGGTAGTTGTAAGGTGCCCAGTGTGGGTGCCGGGATCTGAACTCTGGTCCTCTGCAAGAGCAGCAAATGCTCTTAACAGCCAACACTTACATGACTTTTTTCTCAAAGACAGGCTCTCTCTCACTACACACACACACACACACACACACACACACACACACACACACACACATTCGTATATACATATATAGTTATGAACAGGCTGTTGGTGTGTGTGTGTGTGCTTTATTATTTGAAACAGACTCTTAAATAGCCCAGGCTGGCCTCTAACTCACTATGGAGCTGAGGATAACTTTGAACTCTCATTATTCCTTCCAAAAACTGGGATTACAGTGGTGTGGCATCCTATCAGGCTTTTACTCTATTAATGGAAAACCATTCTTATTTAACTAAACACAGGTCAAAGACAAGACATTATTACCAATTCCTTTTGTCTCCTTCTTCATTCTGCCCAAGGTCTTCGTTCTTTAATATAAAGGAAACCCTGGCGGTGATAAAGGTGTAAGGGAACCTGTCCAAGACACAAGCTGTCTGAGTAATGGTAACAGCACGAGAAAGAACTGAAAATATTAGACGTAACTCAATATTGTCTAATCCCCTGTCCCTAAATGATCCAAGGTTGTTGGGGGTAGGCGGCTTCCAGAAGGGGGCTCAGTGAATTTTCCCCTCTGTCCCTTACTCGGCTTCTTGTGTTTTAAGCTTGGGGCTCTTTGCACTCTGATTAGATCCTAGTGAAGCAGCAGGACTCTCCCACCTGACCATCAGCAAGAGGAAACGCCGACCTCTTATGCAGAGTCTATCAATCTCCAATAGACGAGGGAACAAGAGTTGATACAGAGAGCTTTAGCCTGTGAGATTCATTCCATTCTGTAAGTTCGGGAAGACGGCTAGTGAGTGCATGGCTGTCTCTAACATAAGCAAGAGCCAGGAAAGCGCTGATCATATGTAGAAACAGGCCCCCTACTTTGTAATTTTGTGTGGGAAAGCAGCTCACAGCGCACAAAGTTCAACCAAAATGTTTTCTCTCTGGTGGTTTTCAGCCCTTCCCTCAAATGTGGTCTCAACTGGATAGAAACTCCTATATACCCAGTGAAGACTATGTTTTTTTTTTTTAAATTAAGATCAAACAGAACAAAGGCACAGCATTTTATTTATTGAATTAGCTTAGTGATTCCATGCGCAATATCATTAAATTATTAACCTGGGTGTCCATTTCCATTTCTTCATCCCTGTGTTCCTTGGAGTAAAAGGAAATAGTGGTTCGTCTGGCATCCTCTATGGAATGAAAAACACTGCCTGTGTCTCCACATAGTTGTGATAACTAATCGTTGACCGGGAAAACAAAACACAACAAACCTAACCACAGAAGCAGTTTATGAAACAGAATAAGAAACCTTAAAAACACTTATCAGATTATTTATTTGTGTATGCATATACAAGTATGCATGTGTGTAACTGTCTTAGTTACTTTACAGTGAGTCGCTGTGACAAAAAGTCCCTTGACAAAAGCAATTTAAGGGAGAAAGGGCTTGTCCTGATTCCTGGTTCCAAGGGAATACAGCATATTACAGTGTGGAGGGCAGGGTAGTGGGAACATGGGGCCATCTGGTCACAGTCCTGAAGCAGAGACAGGACAGGGAGTAGGGGCGGGCTATACACTCTCAAGGCCCACCTGCCAGTGACATACTTCTCCAGCAAGACCCTACCTCTTGAAGGTTCCGTAACCTCCCCAAACAGCACCACCTCCTGGGGACCAAGTGTTCCAACACATGAGCCTGTGTGGGACATGGCACATCAGTAACTTCCACCCGATACTGAGTCAAAAGTAATTCTAAGTATCGTCTTTGTTTGAATTCCCAGTGAAGTGGAATGTGTGGATTTGAGTTTGAAGGTGTTTACAAAAAAAATGAAAGAAAAAACATCATTAGCATGGTATGGGAGCCCACAGAGGTTTCCTAGTGAGATCTGAGCTTGCTTTACCCATCAGGGCTGCATAAGAGGGTGACTGGACCACAGGCCTGGGTACTAGGTGTTTGAAAGAGTCTACACTTGGCTGTATCTAGTAAGGGGGAGGTCTTTTGCCTTGCCCTGTGGCATTGTTATAAAAAGCCCTTTTGAATAAAGTTCTGGGCCAGTGGATAAGGATCCAGGCCCTCCCAAGGCTATCCTGTATTTCTATCTATTTCTCTCCCCTTCTGTCCTCCTATCTAAATCTCTTATCCCTCTCTCCTCAAGAGTACCCTGGGGAAAAAGGTGGAGGCAGGTCCCCCACAGCATGGTATCTAGGGCTCAGTGCAGAGGACTTTACAAGTGTGATATGGTATAGTCAAAAAAAGACTGGATTTTCAATTAAAATACGTCTTTAAGGGGCTGGAGAGATGGCTCAGTGATAAAGAGCACTTGCAGCACTTGAAGACCAGGGTTCATTTCCCAGCATCCACATGGCAGATCACAATCATCTGTAACTCCAGTTCCAGGGGATCTGATGCCCTCTTCTGACCTCCGAGGGCACTGAATACATGTGGAGACACTGATGCCTGCAAAACACCTATACACATAAAGTAAAAGTAAATCAATCTTATAAATATTTTATCCTTCACACATATCCCCCAGTTCTGTCTTGCTTCACCCTCCATTCCAATCAGGCTAAACCAGAATTGGGCTTTCTCAGTATTTACTTTCATCTTTGTTCTAAACAATACAAATAATATTAATAAATAATCCCCAAACTGGATGACTCTGAACACTTCATTCTCTCATGCCTGCTGCCCTCATGCCCTGCTTGCCCCCTTGTGCCCCACCCTGTAGCTGGAAATTTCTCCTGTCCTGCCAGGCCCATTGGTCGGGGACGAATCTCTCCCACCTGCATCCCACAGCCACTTGGTCCCAAGTAAACACACAGAGGCTTATGTTATTTACAAACTGTATGGCCTATGGGTCAGGCTTCTTGCTAGCTAGCTCTTATTACTTAACTCAACCCATTTCTATTAATCTATATGTTGCCACACGCCCGTGACATTACCAGTCTGCTGGCATCTTGTTGCTCCTTGGGCAGCAGGCTGGTGTCTCCCCTCACTCTCCTTTCTTCTCCTGTCTCTTCAGTTTGAATGTCCCACCTAACCTTATTCTGCCTTGCCATTGGCCAAACAGCTTTATTTATCATCCAATCAGAGCAACACATATTCACAGCATACAGAAAGACATCTCACAGCACCACCCCCTAGTTCCAAAGGCTGTCCCCATTTCTCAACCTTTGAATTTTATAAACCTGTCCCTAACAGCATTGTGTGAGACTTCTCCACGTAAGAGTAATACTACCTTCAACCTCAAATCCAGACCCTCTAAACCAGAGTAAATAAACACATTTAACTAAATGAAGCTAGAAACACAACTCAACTCACCAAGGCTATGTGCAAACAGGCTGGGAAACACCAAGACTTCTTAGTTACTTGGACATTCTGTAATGTACCAGGGCAATGTTCTTCCTTTGCTCTACTGATCATGTTTGGCCTGAACCTTGCTCAATTCCATGTTAAAAATCCTTGAGAATCATGTGAAATACCCTTAGGACATTGGCAAAATCATAAATTGGCAGTTGCTGACAGAAAAATGGGTGACTAGAGAAATAATTTTCATCTCAGTGTGGTCTCTTCTATAAATATTGCCATCTTTGACATTTCCTGACCCTTCCTTTAGAGCTTTTGTACTCAGAAAAGCAAATTCTCACGTTACAAAAAAAAGTATTATATTCAAGTGCTATTCACATCATAATTATAATAGAGTTAGGTCTTTATATGTGGTGGCATGACTCTGTAACCCCAGATCCTTGGGAGGCTAAGGTAGGAGATTTTGAATTCAAATCTGTCTGGGTTATATAGCAGATTCTGTCTCTGCAGATACATAGATGTAGATAATGTAGATATAGATATGCATTAGATAACTGACATAGATTATATATATGTAATATATATATACATGGGATAACTGATATAGATATAGACAATGTAGTTACAGGTATACATGAGCTAACTGACATAGATAATACAGATACAGATAATATAGATACAGAGAGTTGACATATATATATATATTTTTTTTTCTTGCAAACAGCAGCTAAGATCCTTACAAAAATGAGTATTGCAAGTATTTCCTATAGGTGGAGGTACAATATCAGCTGGGAGGAGAACTCCACCTTTTTTCACTCATACCAAGACACACAAAACAGACCTCCAAGGCCTTCCCTCAAGGGAAGTGTTGAATCCAATGCCCATGAAAGCCAGGGCTGTGGCTTTCACATCCAGCTCTGGACCTGGCGAGCACTGAATGCTGCATCGGCACCCGGTTCCTGGGTGGATAGCCTCTATGTCTTTATGGCTTGAATAGTTTGACTCACTTGCTTTCTTCTCCATCGTTAATCTTATTACCTTGAATTTATACAGCTAGAGAAGAGGAAGAAATCATTGATGAACACTTTATTGTTGGTTTGTACACCTGGCATTTGAAGTTTATCTTTAAACACTTCCTTTTTTTTTTTAAACAAGCAACCTAGGCTGACCTTGAACTTCCTATACATTCAGCTGGCTTAGACTAGCCTTGAACTCTGTCTCCTGAGAGTGTGCCGTCACACTTGACTCCA
>CABHPH010160256.1:17995-29746 GCA_902168325.1 Peromyscus nudipes | reverse complement strand
TGTGTAGCAGGAATCTTAGATGGTCTTATTAATAAAATCAAACCTGAGGCCAGTTATTGAGGTGAATACTGGAAGATCAGAGAGACAGAACAAGCCACAGCTAACCTCACCTGGCCAACTTCTCAGCTGATCGTGCTTCCTCAGACTGGAAGCCTCTGGGTCCTCATATCCGAATGGCTCTCAGCTGAACGGTGCTGCTCAAAACCTAAAAGCTTAACCAGCCAAATGCTTCTAGTTTCTGGCCCTCATACCTTATATACCTTTCTGCTTTCAGCCATCACTCCTTGGGATTAAAGGCGTGAGTCACCATGCTTGGCTGTATCCGTGAACAGATGGATTTCTGTCTCTGGAATGCTAGGATTAAAGGCATGTGCTACCACTGCCTATCCTAAGTATCTAGTGGCTTTTCTGTTCTCTGACCCCAGATAAGTTTATTAGGGTACACAATATTTTGGGGAACACAATACCCCTACAGGGATGACACCAAAGAGCAAATTCCAGAAGACTGAAGTGTGGTTTAGGGGAGAGCAGGAGCCATGTCACCCAGTCTAGCAGAGAGTCCTTTCTTTCCACTGACTCAGACACTTGGATGAAGTGAACAAGTTCTGTCTATAAGAAGTGTGGGGAGAAGATGGCAGCTAAGCAGAGGTCATTCGAGGAGAAACTAGCCAGATAGTCACAGAAACTTGGTGAGGTGGTTTTTAAACAATGAAGACTTCAGTTGGAGGCTACCTTAAGAACAGTTTCACCACGGCGGGGTGCACAGTCCAACGGGAGAAGCTCTTTCCCCTCTGAAGTCAAGCCCTGCAATCTGAAGAGAGAGTTTGGGATGCTGGTAGTTTCTCAGATCCTCATGGGACACAGATGTAGAAAATGGTTCCCACCAGAGCCTGTGTCTCCCAGGACACATTTGGCAATAACAAGGGCTCACTGTGTAGCTCAGACCCATTTCACAGCCAAGGTCAGTCTTGAATTCCTGCTTTCTCCCAAGTGCTGGAATTACAGGCACATACCACCATGCCTGGCTTGCTTGCTTTCTTAAGGCAGGCGTCTCACTATGTAGCACAGGCTGAAGGTCATGATCCTCCTGCTTCTACCTCCCAGGTGCTGAGGTGATAGGCATGCACTACCCACCAGGCCCAGCTTCTGGAGACATTCCAGATTTTCTCATAATCTGCAGGCTTGCTGCTAGCATCTAGTGAGCAGTGGCCAGGGGCACTGCAGAATGACTTGCAATGCTCAGAACAGATCCACGAGAACTGTGCAGCTTCACACACCTGGAAATAAGCACATATAATCACAGTGAGTAGCTGAAGCCAGTCTCAGAAGGATACGTAGTACATGTTTTGTCTCATCCGTGGTTCCTAGATTGTACAGAGATGCATAAAGTCATACATACACGACTCATAATGCCTTTAGTTTCTTTCCTGGTTACTCTAATTTTAAGACACTCTGAAAAAAGCAACTTGAAGGAAAAAGGGTTCCTTTTAGCTCACAGTTCAAGGTGCCGTCAATCATGCTGGGAAGTGGAGGCAGCAGGAGCTGGAAGCAGCCGCTCACATCACAGCCGCAGCCAGGAAGCAGAAAGCAATGAATACACGCTGTTGCGAAGTTCACTTTCTCCATTTACACAGTCCAGGATCCCTGCTTCAGGGGACGGTCCTGTGCACAGTGAAGGTGGGTCTTCCTCTTTTCCTAACCAAAATAATCCCTCACCGGTATGCCTACAGACCTATTGTCCGGGTGATTCTAGATTCTTCGAAGTGGGCAATTAACAATGATCATCATAATATAGAACATGAAAATGAAGCTGACTGGGGAGACAGAGAGGAGGGGGGCGGGGGGACCAGAAAAGAAAAGTGTGGTTATGAGGAATAAGGGAGACTATATTCTCATACACACAACATACAGATACTTGAAATGAAATTTTAAAAATTATCCAGCTCCAAATAGCAGTCATACTGAGGTCAGGAAGCCCAGGTGAGTGGCATGTCCCGACAGCTCTGGGTTGCTCATGGATGAGATTTTCTTCCTAGTGACAGTCTCTTGTCCAGGCAGCTCAGCCAGTGCCTTTGACCATTCAGACAGAAAGTGATGAAGGGGGGTGGGAATGGTGATGGGGTAGAGGTAAAGGAGAGTCAAATAAATAGATCAGATGCTCAAGCCCCATTAACCATCAGGACGTTGGTGCCCTACCATCTGGCCATCCTGCCATCTTATCCCACCTTGTTAACCGAAGACAGGCGATGGTTCTCTTCAAGTCCACACCTCTAGCCCCTTGAGGGGTGAGGCCAGAAGCCACCTGCAGTTTGGGGATGAGAAATGCATTATCAAACCAGCCAGGCTGAACATCAAATACAAATTATACCCGTCCTGAATCGCCGGTATGTTTCATCAGTTAACTAGTGAAAGCAAACCTACTCATTATAAAAGAAACCTGTAATGAACTTCACCATGACCTTGAGTGATGAGAGATCCCGGGACTTAGTGTTTTGCACTTAACCTATGCCAAGAATGTATTGTGTATTAAACAACACAAAGCTCCATCGGCTTCCTTCCTGGAACAGCCTGAGGCTAGCTAGCAGCTGTTCAATGAAAGGGGCTGAAAGCCAATCACTAAAGGTATAGAGTGGTGGTTCTCAACATGTGGGCTGTGACCCCTCTGGAGTCACATATCAGCTATCCCACATATCAGGTATTTACATTACCATTTACAGCAGTATCAGATTACGATTATGAAGTAGCGATGAAATAATTTTATGGTTGGGGATCACCACATCATGAGGAACTGTGTTAAAGAGTCACAGCATTAGGAAAGTTGAGAACCACTGATCTAGAGGAAATCCAAATCTGATTTTACCTACTTCTGATAACTCTCTACTGAATTACCACTGGATCAAGGAAGAAACAAAGAAATTAAAGACTTCCTAGACTTCAGTGAAAATGAATGCACCACATACCCAAACCTATGGGACACAATGAAGGCGGTGTTAAGTTCATAGCGCTAAGTGCCTTCATAAAGAAATTAGATCTCACACTAGTGACTTAACAGCACACCTGAAAGCTCTAGAACAAAAAGAAGCAGACACACCCAAGAGGAGTAGATGGCAGGAAATAAAATCAAACTCGGGGCTGAAATCAATAAAATAAAAAAAGAGAGAGAACAATACAAGAAATCAACGAAACAAAGAGTTGGTTCTTGTTTTTATTTTTAAAGATGATTATTTGACTAGAATTTGCCTCCCAGGACATCAGTCAGCATTAGCAGCATGTCCCATGATGCTGCTGTGGTTCTGGCCTTTCAGGATCCTAAAAGATGAGTTTGGGCTTGCAAACTCTGCTGTATGCAGGCAAGATTTTAAATCACAAAGAAGAAAAATACCATTAATATATAATTACATATACGAATAATATATACGAATAATATGTATTTACTTGGTGTGAAATAATTATGAAGGGTCCAGTTTTTCCTCAGTTTGGAGAAAGCATTGTTTGAAGCTTGTTAAGGGTTTCAGCCCCTGGACAATTCTTGAGGGAACAACTCCAACTCTACATAGAGCTGGCTACCCAGCCTACGATGGGAATTCCTTCACAAGGCCAATGGGAGGAAAGGGCCATGTCCCCAATTACTGCAATTACGGCTCAGCCTGTCAGACACCAAATCTGACCTGTAGCCAGATTTAATCCTCCATGACATATAACTGTTCCTATTGTCTATCACCTCGAACACTCACACAGGCTTACCCTTGTGTGCTTGCACACGTACAGACTTCTCTCTTCATGCATAATTCCTACACCCTCATTCTCTGGGTTATTTTTAATTGGCTCATCCACACAGAAATGGTGGTGACTCTTATCAGAGAATTATGTTCTCAAAATGATGAAATAGACTTTTCTTCAAGCTCCTGATATGGCAGGTTTGGCCTGCAGCCCCTCCCGACTGTGACCGGCCCTTACCAGTAGCCTCAATTTCACTAGTTATTATTTTATGCTTTAGAATATTTATTTATTCTCCCCCACCTCTGTGTATGTGTGTGTGTGTGTGTGTGTGTGTGTGTGTGTGTGTGTGTGTGTGTAGGGGAAAGAGAGCAAGAGCACATGTGTGAGCATGGAGGAGGACAGAGGACAATCGGAAAGACGGAACAGCTTTTCGGGAGTTTGTTCTCGTCTTCGTGTTTGTTCTGAGACAGGGTCTCTCCTGTTTCTGCCACCATACCGCTGGACATGCAAACTTGCGACCGGCTCTCCCGCGTGTTGAAGGAGCCCTGCGATGACAGTTGGGAGCCACCCTATCTGGTGCTTACATGGGCTCCAGGAATCAAGTTCGGGTGGTCAGGCTTTGTGCCTTTTCCCCGCCCTCAACTTCTCTTTTACATTTAGCCAGCCATTGCCACCCCTCGGGGAAGTCTTCCAGAATCATTGCTGGAGGGACCTGTTCTCGCTCTCAGATGTCTGGGGACCTGAGTGCTGCTCTATTGCGTGCATAATTGTGTGATGGTGTGGTATATCCACCCTGCCTCTTGCTTTAACCTATGGGAAAACTCAAGAACTGGGTTTTTATCTCTTCAGCTATTACCGAGGACACAGCCTGCTGTACCCGGGGCATTTAATGTTTAGGTTATAAATTCTCCTCAGCAGATCATTACTCCTCTACTAGGAATGAATGGTGTGGCTGGAGATGGGGAACTGAGAAAAATGTGCCTGGGAGCTGGGGAACTGGCTCAGTTCTTAGAATGCTTGCCCGGCATGCACAAATCTGGGAGCTTGACTCCCCAGAAATGCATAAGCTAGCCTTGATGTGTGTGTCTGCATTTCTAGTATGTGGGAGGCAGAGACAGGAGAATCAGAAATGTAAGATCGTCCTTGGCGATATAGTGAACTGGGGGCTGTGCTACAGGAGACCTTGTCTCAAAAACAAGACAAAACAAACAAACAAAACAACAACAAAACTATAGAAGAGAAAAAGAATGAAAAGGGGAGGGGAGAGGAGAGGAGAGGAAACTGTATCTGACTAATTATTCCTGCTAGGCCAAATGGAAGGGGACTGGCTGGTCTGGTCAGGAACTTTTACACTACGCAATATACAAGGGGCTGCTAAAGCTGAACAAGTCTAGTTTAAAGTAAATTCATTCATTCGTCCAACAACAACAAAATTGTGTGTTGAGAATCCAGGCACTAAGGTAGCTTGTGGGAACTCATACATTAAAGGACTCCAGTGAAGCCAGGGGAGTTACAAAGCCAGAGAAGAGCCTAATGCAGATGCAGATGAAACCTGATCGCACATGGATGGAGGTCATGAGCCCCAGAGGCTGGCTGTCAGGATCAGGATACATCTGATTAGATCTGTGTGGCCTGGGATAGGTTCTTACCTTAAGGAAGCTTCGATCCTTCCTGGCAGAGTAGAGGCAGGGCAACGCTGACCTCCTTGCTTTGTGCTGAAGATTAAATTATGGAATTCCTCTGAAGCCTTTACAGCAGCATCTGGCACAATAAACATCAGTGCTTCTGCTATGGCATGCAGCAGTCAGAGCGAACATGGGAGAGCATCCTATTTGATGAATAGAAGGAAAAAAAAGAGAACATCTTTTACCTCTTATGAATCTGATACATAACATATTCATTCACGAGTTAGCCACATTAAAACACGAAAGTGAGACTAAGTCATCCCGTGTTCTCAAGTTAGCATTCTGATGCCTGGTTCCACACATTTTTCCTTGCACACGTGGAGATCCTGGTTCGCATACCACTAGGCATCATGTTTTCCTGAAACCATTAATATGCATAGACACGACAACTCTTTGTTTGTTTTGAGGCAGGGTTTCTCTGTGCAGCCCTTGCTGTCCTGGAACTCCCTGTATAGAACAGGTTGACCTCGAACTCACAGAGATCCACCTGCCTCTGCCTCCCAAGTGCTTGGATTAAAGGCTTGCGCCACCGTTGCCTGGCGCGCCACCGTTGCCTGGCAACATGACAAATCTTAACAGCTCCCTGTGTGTATTAGTCAGGGTTCTCTAGAAGAATAGAATTGATAGATAAATAAAATAAGTCTATATATGGGACTTATTTATTTATTTGTAGAATTTATTTATTTTATATATTATATATTTTGTAATATATTTAATATATACTAATATATATTATTCAATATATATGAAGGGGATTTATTAGAGCAGCTTACAGCTGTGGGCCAGCTAGTCTAATAATGACTATCTACCAACACAAAGTCTAAGAATCCAGTAATCATTCAGTCCATGAGGCTGGTTATCTCAACTGGTCTTCAGTATACACCAGAAGCCCAAAGAAGTAGGCTCTAATGGCAGTGAAGGAGTGAACTTTCCATCAAGAGAGAGGGCAAGCAGGCAAAGAGTAAAAGTTTTTCTCTTCCATGTTCTTTATTTAGGCTGCCAGCAGAAGGCATGGTCCAGATTAAAGATGGATCTTCCCACCTCAAAAGTGCCAGATTAACCGTGAGTCTTCCAATGATTTCATTAAATACACCCTTACAGGTGTACTCAGATGCTTGGGTCTTGGTTAATTTCAGATGTAGTCAAATTGATACCCAAGGATACCAAGAATAGCCATCACACTGTGCTTTGTATAATTGTGCATTATTATTTAGTCAATTGCCTATCAGGGTATTTTTCTTTGTTCTATTAGAAATAATGTTATAATGAATACACCCTCTCTCTCCAATCCGTTGTCTCCTATATTTATTCCAGACTACAATTCTAAGGGATAAACACACAACAGCAACTAAACTTTTTTTTTTCACTCTAGCACGTGCATGTTTCAAATGTTGTATTGGTTTCCTCGTTGCTATGACCATATTCCTGACAAGAAGTATTAAGAGAGAGTATACCCAGCTGCCTTAGTCACTATTCTATTGCTGTGAAGAGACACCATGACCAAGGCATCTTATAAAAAAAAGAAGCATTGGATTTGATGTTGGCCTACAGTTTCAGAGAATAGTCCATGATCATCATGGTGGGAAGCAGACAGGCATGGCCTGGAGAAGTAGCTGAGAGCTTTTTACATCCTCATCTACAGGCAGCAGGCAGCAAAAGACTGGGCCTGCCATGGGCTTTTGAAACTCAAAGACCACCTCCAAGAGACAGACCTCTTCCAACAAGGCCACACCTACTCCAACAAGGCCATACCTCCTAATCCTTCCCAAATAGTTCCACTAATGGGGTCCAAGCAGCCAAACATTAAGAACCTATCAGGGCCGGGCGGTGGTGGCACATGCCTTTGATGCCAGCACTCAGAAGGCAGAGGCAAGCAGATCTCTGTGAGTTCGAGGGCAGCCTGGGCTACAGAGTGAGTTCCAGGACAGCCTCCAAAGCTACACAGAGAAATCCTGCCTCGGAAAAACCAAAAAACAAAACAAAGCAAAACAAAACAAAACAAAAAACACCACATTGGCCCACATCTTAAAGCTACAGTCTACCATGATGGTAAAGGCTTTGGCAGTAGGAGTGTGAGCTGAATTCCCACATGTCATCATACCACACTGTAAAGAAAGGACACGAAGTGGGGCTGGATTATCGGCCTCCAGCCCCAGAGGGCCCACCCATCCTGTGATCCACTTCCTTCAGTGAGGCTCCACCTCTTAAAGGTTCCACAAATTTTCAAAACACCACCACACACTGGGGAACAAGTATTTAAGCCTATGTTCCTATGAGAGATAGTTCACCTTCAAACCATAACATCCTACTGTGTCCCTATGGACTTGTGGCCATCTTATAGCACAAAATGCATTCAGACTATGGTCCACCAGTTCCAACACTGTTCAAAATCCAAAGTCTTTTCTGAGACTCAAGGCAATGTCTCAACCATGAGTCCGCATAAAAAACAAAACTACTCCATGCTTCCAACCTCTAAGATAAAGAGTAAATATCCCCATCCTATTCCAATTCCAGAAAGGAGGGATGGCCACAGAGCAAGGAAGAATGGGACCCAAAGTCTTAAGAATAAATGACTTGCCGGGTGGTGGTGGCACACACCTTTAAAACCAAGCACTCGGGAGGCCAAGGTAGGCAGACCTCTGGTGTGCATAGCGAGTTCTAGGACAGCCCAAGCTACATAGTGAGACCCTGTCCTGACAAAAAGCCAAAAGCAACCAAACAAAGAATAAATGGCTGTTATAGGCTCAGTCATACATGAGACATCTATATCTACCCCTACCCCAAGGGTCAGGGACCATTGCAGAAGAGAGTGTGGAAAAGACATAATAGCTGGAGGAAAGGGTAGAGTGCTGTGAAACACTGTCTTCTGAGTGTGACATGGCCATGGCATTCCTGAACTCATACAGCTGTGATTACAGGACCCATTAATCCTGCCATTGAGGGAGCGTGGAAGAACCCCCAAGGCCCTGCCCCTCCCCCAAGGATCTAGAGTCAGTTAGTTTTTGCTGAAAAGGGAGAGATTTTCATCAGTGATATAGTGTCTCAGTCACTGTTCTACTGCTGTGAAGAGACATCATGACCATGGCAATTCTTATCAAAGAAAGCATCTAATTGGAAGCTTGCTTACAGTTTCAGAAGCTTAGTCCATGATCATCATGATGGGGAGCATGGCCGAAACAGACCAGCACTGGAACAGTATTTGGGATCTTTATGTCCTGATCCACAAGCAGAAAGAGGATGAGGGGAGGGAGGGAGAGGGAGAGAGAAGGGGGGAGAGGGAAGGAGGAAGAGTAAGAGAGAAGGAAGGAGAGGGAGAGAGAAGCTGGGCCTGGCATGGGCTTTTGAAACCTCAAAGCCCACCACTGGTGACACACTTCCTGCAACAATTCCACACCTCCTAATCCTTCTAATCCTATCAAAGAGTAGCACTCCCTGGTGACTAATCATTCAAATGTATGAACTTATGGGTCCATTCTTATTCAAACCCCCACATATAGCCACTAGTAAGATGCTAGTGTTCCTGTAAATAAGCCCTTGCCCTGCTCCTGCAGGTAACATGGATGAAGCTCATTGGTGCACACACTCCACACCAGATTGCACATTGTTCATCTTTTTGCTCCTTCTCTCTCACTGTAAATCTAGACAAATACAGTGAGCAGTACCCGTGCCACAGCCTGGATTTTCTATTGTTTTGAAATTTCCTCCACCAAAGGGAAGAATGGAAAGGGGGCACTTTAACTAAGGTGCGAAGGAAGGTTAATATAGCTGAAGGAGAGCCTAGGGACATTTAAATAAAACTAAGGACACTTGAAAAGTCATAGGGGAATCAAACTATTTTACATTTAGATCAAGCTATATATACTATATATATATACATATATATGCATACAAAAGTATATAGTTTCAACGAAACCATGTCACTTGGAGTGATAATGCTCCCCCCCACAAGAGCTATAGACTTTCTAACAAAAATCCCATTATCAAGCATAAGAATCTTCTTTTCAAACTGTTGGCCATGGCAGTCCAGGAGCATCCTTAAACAAGATGGGCTATTGCTGCTCCCCCAGAGTTTGAAGATAAGTTCCTACTGATGATGACACCACACACCTCAGATACAGGACCTAGAAGAGTTAGGCTGAATCAGACCCAAACTCCCCGTCCCAGAGGACTAGCTTTTATAATACCAAAAGGTGCTTGTAAACTGTCAAAGAAGGAAGGCAACCATAGTCCTGCCCAGCTGTGATGCCTCTGGACCACAACAATGACCAGCACAGCAAGATATCCCTAAAAATGCAATAATGGCACTTACATATTGGTGGTAACCAGCAGCTCTCTACCTGGACTAAAGTCCCGTTCAACAGGAGGGAAATTGTGCCTGGTACTGTAAACCCAGCTACCTTCCAGGGGCCAATGAGGTCACATATAACAGAGGGAAAACTACCACTACTGCTTTCCTAAGCCAGGACAATTCCTAGTTGCATTCTAAATACTTATCCTTATACCCACAGATAAATGTTGCTCTCACCCCTCATCAAAGGAAGCTTCTCTTTTCACCAGATAGAGACCGTTATAGGAAGCTACAGTTGGTCACTATGCAGAGAACAGCTGGCTGTGGATGCCCAGACCCAAATGATACATCTGCGATATAAATCCTATACCTAAGGCTCAGAGAACATTTTAGGAGAGGGGGAACAGAAAGGGTATAAGAGCCAGAGGAAAAGGAAGTCTGGACCATGAGATTGTGTCTTCTAAAATGGACAGGGAAGCTCCAACCAGGAAATTGTAACAGGATGACTGCCTAAACAGGACCCCCAAAATGACAACACCAATTGCCGTGTTGACATTGATGGGGGAAATTGCACATGGCCCCACTCCTAGATGGAGAACTACTGGCATCCCAGAGATGAGCGTCCTATGTGGTTATCTGATCCCAAGTGGTCATACACACACACACACACACACACACACACACACACACACATACACACACATACACACACACATACACACACATATACACACACATACACACACATACACACACACATACACACACATACACACACACACATGCACACACACACACACACACACACATACACCAAGGGAACAAACAAGAAATTTCTCCCATCAAACAAATTAGTACATTGCTTTTAGTCAACTTCATTCAATTTTTCAGGACATGAGCAAAATGCAGTCAGATTGCTTAATAGAATATAACACAACACGATAGGCCTGTAGCTCCATTCCCAATATATTCCTGTTCTTTTCTGAAACCTCACAGGACTGCCCCCCTCCACTATCTCCCCCTGCAGCAACTGGCTCCCCCGCTGTCTGGCCCTTACTCTCTACATTTCCATCTGAATTCTTGTCTTCCAAACTCTTACCACAGTGGCCGTAACCTCTGCTTACAGTCCAATAAGGCCTCTAATGCCCACCACTCCAAACTTTCATGTTTCCCACAAACCAGTTCCCAAAGCCTCAGACCTACCCACCTTCTATACCTGTGTCCTAGTTACTCTCTATTGATGTGATAAACACCGTGACCAAAAGCAGCTTAGGGAGAAAAGGGTTTCATTTTACTGATAGTTTACAGTTCATCATTGAGGAAAGTCAGAGCAGGAAGTCAAGGTCTGAACCTGGAGCCCAGAACTGAAGCAGAGACAAAGGGTGCTTGCTGGCTTGTTCCCCATGGCTTACTCACCTCGCTTTTTTTATCCAACCCAGGACACCTGCCCAGGGATGGCACGGCCCACAGTGGGCTGAGCCCACCTACACCCATAATTCATCAAAAAAATGCCTCCACAGACTTGTCTCCGTGCCAACCCGACAGAGGCAATTTCTCAGTCGAGGTTTCCTCTTCCCAGATGACGCCAGCTGGTATCAAATTGAAAAACAAACACACAAAACAAAAGCAGCCAACCAGCACAGTTAGTGTCTTTTCTTGTCACCTCGACCAAACACCTGCCAAGAAGTAACTGGAGAAGGAAGGGTCTTGGGCTCCCAGATCCAGAGCACAGTCCATCGCTGTGGGGATGACATGTCGGCAGGAGCAGTTTGCAGCTGTGTGTTGGAAGCATGAGACTGATTGCTTTCTCCCAGGACTGAGTCAAAGGAAAACAAAACAAAACAAAACAAAAACAAAAACAAAAACAAAAAAAAAAACAGGGCTGGAGAGATGGCTCAGAGGTTAAGAGCACTGGCTGCTCTTCCAGAGGTCCTGAGTTCAATTCCCAGCAACCACATGGTGGCTCACAACCACCAATAGTGAGATCTGGTGCCCTCTTCTGACACACAGGCACACCATATACAAAATAAATAAATTAATTAATTAATAAAAAAAAAA
>CABHPH010160256.1:0-17895 GCA_902168325.1 Peromyscus nudipes | reverse complement strand
TCAAGGCGTACTTCCCACACACCCACTTCCTCCAGCTAGGACCCACTTCTTAAGAAGTCTATGACCTCCCAGAACAGTACCACTTGCTAGGGACACTGTGTTTAAACACACAGGCCTGCAAGAGCCATTTCTGCATCCAAATAAAAACAATATAAGAATTATGATTTAAAAAAAATCTTGGGCTGGAGAGATGGCTCAGAGGTTAAGAGCACTGGCTGCTCTTCCAGAGGTCCTGAGTTCAGTTCCCAGAACCCACATGGTGGCTCACAACCATCTATAATGAGATCTGGTGCCCTCTTCTGGCCTGCAGGGATACATGCAAACAGAACACTGTATGCATAATAAATAAATAAATCTTTAAAAAAAAAATCTTAGCAACACATATCTCTATTCACTTCCGTTTTTCATTTCTTCCCATTAAAGGAAGTTATATTAGATCCTAATGTAAATTTATAGTGTTATTAGTGAACTATCATCAAGGGCTCTGTGTATTAGTTCCTCATTTCTTATATAAAAAGTAGCATAAAATACTCTTTATTCAGAACCTTAGCTTCCCTTGTAATAATATACTAAGGATAATAATCACTTTAGTACATCAAAACAGCTTGCTTCTCCTATTTTTCTCCTTGAAATATTTTCAACTTTATTTTTAAAGATTTAATTTTACTTATTTATATTGCATGTGTTACAAGTGTTTGCCTGCACCTATGTTGTGTACCATGTGTGTGCCTAGCATCTGCAGAGGCCAAAAGAAGGCATCAGATCCTTTGGAACTGGAGTTACAGATGGCTGTGAGCCACCATGTGGGAATGGAACCTAGGTCTTCTGACAATGCATCCAGTGCTCTTAACTGCTGAGCCATCTCTCCAGCCCTTGAAACGTTAAAACATAATATTTTTATTTTAGATTATGTGTACCTGTGTGTCAATGTGAGCCCATGAGTACAGTGCCACAGGAAGGTGTCAGGTCCCCTGGAGCTGGAGTTATAGGCTGCTGTGAGCTACCCAGTGTGGGTGCTGGGAAATGAACTCGGGTCCTTTGGAAGAACAGAGAGCACTCTTAACCCCTGAGCCATCTCTCTGACTCGTCCTTGAGACTTTTGATAGTAGCATCAGATCACACTTGGAGGACGCACGACTTATCTTTAAAATTTCTTATCCCAGCACTTGGGAGGCAGAGCCAGGAGGATCTCTGTGAGTTCGAGGCCAGCCTGGGCTACCAAGTGAGTTCCAGGAAAGGTGCAAAGCTACACAGGGAAACCCTGTCTCGAAAAACCAAAAAAAAAAAAAAAAATTTCTTACAGTTGTTGGCTCCATGATCTAATCCTCAGGATAGGTTTGCGTATAGTCAACTCTTAACCCCATTATCCCCCAACCTCACTACCTTATAATGTCAAGAGCAGGAAGAGCCAGCAGCATAGATGGATAAACCCTTAGTAGACAGTCAGTGTTTTCTCAAGTCTACATTACTGGTTTTCATTTTATTTTGTTTTTATTATTTTTTCTCTTTAAATAACATCACTCAAATAGACTGTGAGAGACACCACCACATGCTTTCTTCGTTTACAGTGATCCTGACCAAACCCAGTAGGCAAACACAGGTGTGTGGCACAGAGAGCTATGCCAAGCACAGGATCGAGTTAATCCTGTATTTTATATAAACTGCCTGCTTTCCCTCTGGATTCTAGTCTTGGTTTGCAGCACAGACCCTTCCTAGCGTCATCCAGAGTCTCCCAGGGAAGTTCTCACCGGGGCAAATCCCTGGACTGTACCCTCCTGATGGCACAGCTGCCACCTGATGGTGATCCTACCACTCCCTGTCAACAGGGGGAGGGTGATGGGCACATGGAGAATCCTCCTAGTTCCAAGTCTCCCTTCCTTTGCTCATCAACCCACCAGGCTGCTGTGGCTGTTGGGCCTGATCTTCTGTTTCTCTTGTAATGACTGGATTTATATGTTCTTGTGTTACCGGTTAAAATGAGGCCTTTTAAATGAGAAGCTGGCCCTTCTCCTACACCCAACAGTGAGTAAGGTTGATACTCATTCACCACAAAGAGAACACAATGGGATGTGTGTGACCTATCATAAGTTGTTTGCGCTTCTTGGAGCACAGAGTAGACTAAAAAAACAAAACCAAAGAGCATATGAAGGAGGGATCAGAACTATCGTGAGGAGGGTAGAAGTTGTGTGTGTGTGTATGTGTGCTGAAAGCATAGACGTGACAGCCGCAAAGACACTGGAAACGGTTAAGCAAAGAAGTGCCGCAGTGATGGACAGGCCTGGCTGAGGAAAGCCTGGAAGGAAGACCACCAATTGAGCAGTAAGTGAAGTACCAGACTCAAGAACTGATTAGATCAGGGCCAGGGAGATGCTCAGCCGGTAGAGCTACTTGCTGCCAAACCTGACCACCCGAGTTCAATCCCTGGGACCTACATGGTGGAATGGGAAAACTGACTCCTAGATGTCAGCCTCTGACCTCAACAAGTGCACAGTGGCATGCGTGGAACACCCCTCCACATACACACATACATACGAATAGTTAAATATGATGAAAACAAATGAATAAATAAAAAGAATTGATTCGATAAGACAACCATGGGGATGATTCTTGTAATCCCAACATTTGGTGGGTAGATGCAGTAGGATCAGGAGTTCAAGGTCATCTTCAGCTACATAGCAAGTTTGAGGCCAGCATGGGCTGCAAGAGATTCTGCCTTAAAAACAAAAAGGAGCTGGAGAGATGCCTCAGGGATTACTAGCACTGTCTGTTCTAACAGAGGACTTGGGTTTGACTCCCTGAACCCCACATGGTGGCTCACAACCATCCATAACTCCAGTTCCAGGGGATTTGTCAACCTCCTATGACCTTTGAAGGCAACAGACTCATACGTGGTGTACATGTAGGTAGGACATTAATACATGTAAAATAAAACAAATCTTAAATACACACACACACACACACACACACACACACACAAGGAAATGCCAAATTTTCAACATAGAAGGGAAGAAGGGAGGAAGTAGGAAGAATGGGATATATCTCAGTGAGCATTTGCTTGGCATGTTTGGGGTTGTGGGTTCAATCCCTTACTTCATAAGTGAGAAAGATGAAATGAGTCTAAACTAAGCTTGTGGCAGTGAAGTTGGAAAGAAGGGGAGAATGAATGTGTGATGTTAGATATGGCTGAGGAGGATGTATGCTCCATCCAGAGTGAGTGGGCAAGATCAGTATCCATCATGGAGGAGGAGGGGAAGGAGGGGAAGCAGAAGTGGCTGTACTTGGTGTTGGAGCCACCCGAGATGAAGATGTCATTGAGGACTGCAGGGTGCACAGTCCACAGTAGTAAGCCTGGGCTCAGCAGAGAAGTGTGGGTTCCAGGATCACTGGGGCTCTCCGTGACCTAGCAATAGCTGCAACCCTGGAGATCAATGAGACAACGCAGGGAAGGCAGATAGAATAAGAAGAGTCATGATAGGATGTCCTCAATGGAGTCCGAGTGTGGGGGAAAGAAAGCAGACCTCGAGGATTCCTGGAAGCAAGAGCCAATGGTCAGGAAAAAATGACACAGGCTTGTGATGGAATGGTTCCTTCCTTCCTTCCTTCCTTCCTTCCTTCCTTCCTTCCTTCCTTCCTTCCTTCCTTCCTCTCTTTCTGTGTGCTCTGGAGTTAACCCAGGGCTGGGCATATGCTAGGCAAGCATTCTACTGTAGTTGGAATTTTCTTTGGACCACCAACCAGCTCCCACATATGCTTGGCCTTAGCTTAGGCTTGTTGCACTAGCTCTTTTAACTTAATTTAACCTGTTTCTACTAAATCTACATTTTTGTCTCGGGTTTTTTTACCTTTCATTCTGTATGTCTTACTTTCCTGTTGTGGAACATTATGTTAACTAGGCAAAGATGTGTTACATTTGTTTATGCTGTGGAATATTACTTTAACTGTGTAAAGGTGTGTTACATTTGTTTCTGCTGCCTTTGTTACCGATATAAAGATGTGTTACATTTGTTTTTGCTGTATTTGTTTAATTATGAAAAGATGTGTTGCTGTTTCACCTTGCCTGCCTAAGGTACCTGATTGGTCTAATAAAAAACTGAAAAGCCAATAGCTAGACAGAGAAAGGATAGGTGGGACTGGGAGAGGGACATGCCAGAGCCAGCCAGGCAATGGCCAGCCAGTCAGACATGAGAAGCAGTGAAAGGAAGATACACAGAAGAAAGAAAGGTTAAAAAGTCCCAAGGCAAAAGGTAGATAAAGAGAAACAGGTTAAAATAAGAGCTAAGCTGAGGCTGAGCATTCAAAACTAGTAAGTTTCTGTGTCATGATTTGGGAGCTAGTTGATGGCCTAAAAGAAAATATGCTACACTTTCCTGCTTCCTCCATTTCTGGCTGGCACCTGGCATCTGTCTCCATGACATCTCTTTTCCTTTCTTCTCCAAGCCTAAATTCCTCCCCCTACTCTCCCTGCCTGGAAATCCTGCCTATATCTCCTCCCATTCAGCTTTTTATTAGACCAGTCAGGTGCCTTAGGGAGGCAAGGTAAAACAGCAACACATCTTTACATAATTACACAGTTAAACAAATATTCCACAACATTCCCCCCCTCAGCTACAATCCCATCCTTGGGGTATATCTTTTAAGACAAAGTTTCCAGAGAAAAGATTTGACGTTGACATTGATTGTCTCATGAAGGTCACAAAATTATGTGTAGAAAACAGGTCCTTGTTTGGGGATGGTGGTGGTGCCATTATTGTTTGAGGCTGCGTCATGCAGCCCAGGCTGGCCTTCAGCTTGCTGTATAGCTGAGGCTGGCTTTGAACCAGGTCCTCCCTGCTTCTGGTCTCCAGAGTGCTAGAATTGTAACCATGGCTTCAGTACTTCTCATTGACCTTCCCAATCACATGAATAATGAACAAAATCTATATTTCCTCTATAGAAGATCCTATGAACTTAATTTGTTCTACAAATTTCCTCTCTAGCTTCATGTTCTATCCCCAACTTGTATTAAATGGCCTGAATGGATTTCTAAATAATTCCTAAACACCATTCCTGTGCTATCCCATCCTGTTTGCTCATTGTGGTGCTTTGAATAGGTATGGCCCCCATAGACTCATGGATTTGAATGCTTGGCCCATAGGGAGTGGCACTATTAGGAGATGTGGCCTTGTCGGAGGAAATATGTCACTGTGGGGGTGGGCTTTGAGGTCTTATAAGCTCAAGTCTGGCCAGTGTGACACACAGTTTCCTTCTGCTGCCTGTGGATCAAGATGTAGGACTCTCAGCTACCTCTCTAGCACTATGTCTGCCTGCATGCTGCCATGTTTCTCATTATGATATAATGGACTAAACCTCTGAAACTGGAAGCCAGTCCTAATGAAATGTTTTCTTTTATAAGAGTTACTATGGTCGGCCATGTGGTGGTGGCTCACACCTTTAATCCCAGCACTCAGGAGGCAGAGCCAGGCGGATCTCTGTGAGTTCGATGCCAGCCTGGTCTACATAGCGAGTTCCAGGACAGGCACCAAAACTACACAGAGAAACCCTGTAGGGGGTGGGGGGGTGAGGGGGTGGGGGAAGGTACTGTGGTCATGGTGTCTCTTCATAGTAATAGAGACATCTATCTTTCATCTTTCAGGTTGTTTCTTCCCATGTGCAGAACCCTATCCTGGTTCTTTCTGATACATAGATAAACAGTCCCTGTCTCCAGAAACATAGTTTACATTTGTATCATCTTTGGCTAAACAACTAGACACCAGGAGGAGATGGTTAAAACAAATTGGCACATGCTTAATGACTTAAAACCAGATGCAAAATGACTACACTAAAGCTCTGCAGCTTAAAGCTCCTCGTCTTTAGACTTTGTTTGAAGCGGCAAGGTCTCTTTGCTGTCTACAGCTGTGTTGCTAGGTGACGTGACCCCCACACCTCTGGGAATTCTCCTGTCTCACTTCTCACCATCAGAGCACGGGGATTACAGATGTGTGCTGCTATGCATGCCCACCTTTCCCCAGGGATTCAAGCTCAGGTCCTTATGTCTGCATAGCGAGCCCTGCAGTGAAACACCGCCCCAGGCCTCACCAGGGAGATTTTATATATCAGTGCTTACCTCCCACGTGACACTATGCTAAAATCTAGTCAGTAGGGGAAGAGCGGACCAGACAAAGAAGAGCAGACATCAATGAAATATAGAATGAAGATGTGTGGGAGAATGCTATCTGGAGCGTCAGAAACAAGCAAAACAGATAGCACTCAGGTAAGATTATACAGAAAAAGAGAAAAATCACCAATAGTGGTAGAAACTGAGGCAATGTAATTAAAGCTCTAGTGGAGATGCTCACGGCAAGACGGCACACATACCACGTGTATACACTGGCAGTTCTGAAGACTGAAACAACAAGTCTTTTGAGAAGAAAAACAAAAGTAGTTTAATAACCAAATGCTAGTGGAGCAAGCTTACCTGCCCTCAGAACCGTTCACTGCTGCCCCCTAGTGGTGTTAGCTGTCTCTACCCCAGAGCTGGGGAAGACTGGAAAGCCACCTGATGTACAATCCCACCAACTCAAGAAGATGAGCCCAGCAGTTCAAGGCCAGCTTGGGCAGCATACTAAGATTGTATTTTTAAAAAAAAAGGAGATGGAGTGCTGAAGAGATGCCTCAGCCGTTAAGAACATGTGCTGCTCTTCCAGAGGGCAAGAGTTCTGTTCCAAGCACCCACATCAGGAGGCTCACAACTATCTATAATTTCAGCTCCTAAGTATCTTACTCCCTCCTGTGGCACCCACAGGCACTTGCACATGTGTGGGCATCAACACACACACACACACACACACACACACACACACACACACACACACACAAATCAAAAAAATTAAAGGACTATATAGATAAAACTAAATCAAAATGCAAATGAAAGAAAGGTGTAGCTGAAGTTTTCTCCAGTCCTGCCTGGCCCACAGTCAGGACAAATCTCTCTCACCTGACAGTCCCACAGCTGCTCAGACCCAACCAAGTAAAGACAGAGACTTATATTATTTATAAACTGTATGGCCATGGCAGGCTTCTAGCTAGCTGTTCTTATATCTTAAATCAACCCATTTCTATTAATCTATAAGTTGCCACGTAGCTCGTGGCTTACCGGGATCTTAACATCTTCTCATGGCGGGGCTGGCACCATCTCTCTGCCTCAGCCTTCCATTTCCCAGAATTCTCCTCTCTGCTGGTCCCACCTATACTTCCTGCCTGGCTACTGGTCAATCAGCATTTTATTTACACAGAGCGCGATCCACAGGAGAAAGGTGATTCCAGACCTCAGCAGTCACCTGGGGCGGGAACAGTGGCAGGATGAGATGCTATGGAGGAACTCACAGGTGTCCGTGGTGGGTCGGGTCCTGGATTTAAAGCTGGGCTATGGTGTCATTGGGAGGTCATTACATTATTGCCATAAATTAGTAACGACAGAAGTAAAGATGCTTCTAAACCCAGCGAGGGGCAGACAGCGTCCAGAAGCCAGGACTGCGTTCTCTGCGACCGTCATCAAAGCACACACTGCCTTGTTGCACTCAAACTCTGAAAGAAGCGTCTATCTGGAGCAGGAGATTCCAGCAATGATGCAAAAGCTGGGCAGAGAGGTGGGTGAGAGGGAGCACAGCACGTGTTTCCACTGTCTCGTCTGAAGCGAGTCACTGTGGTGCTCCAAGAACAATGGTCAACTATTCTAAATACTCTGCCATTAACCAGAGATCCGACTTCCTTTAGTTACCTATGGATCCAAAAGCTGTACACGTCTGCTGGTCTTCAGGGAGATTCTGCTGAGGATGAAGTCATCATTCAGAAACAAAACACAAGAAGAGTAAATATATACATCCTGTTTGGAATAAGTTGATGCCAATAATATTTCAAATAATGTTTCATCTTAGTAGAGTGGTGTGTGCTTGTTTGACAAACATCAGTGGAACACTGAATGCTAATGGAGAGGTTGGGCTTTGAACTCAGACACTTCTGGGTTCAAATGTCCATTCTTTTCTTTCTTTTTTTTTCTCGAGACAGGGTTTCTCTGTGTAGTCCTGGCTGTCCTGAAACTCACTCTGTAGACCAGGCTGGCCTCGAACTCACAGAGGTCCTCCTGCCTCTGACTCCCAAGTGCTGGTATTAAAGGCACGCACCACCACCTCCTGGCTCAAGTGTCCATTCTGGCCCTGCTTCTCTGACTGACACTAGGCAGGTGACGTCATCTTTGTAGATGCTGGCTTCCCTTCCGTGGGAATGCTACTTCAAGAAAGACAAGCCATTTAAAAGGCTTAACACAATACGTGGCACACTTAGGAGCTTTATCGTAGGCCACTGTTATCACCTTGAGACATTTAAAATGGTTTACTTCCTCAATCTACCCGGCCACAAACGCAGGTGTGTATTTGTATACATTTCCAATTACTGGTAAAGCCAACTGCTTGTTATCGATAGCACACATATCAAACAAGATAAGTGCACAGGTCTCTGAAGACGAGGAATGATAAACAATTGCTTCAGCACTCTTCTCCTCTCATAAGGTGACTTCCAAAGCTCCACCAGGGCTAACATATGTCATTCTGTGGTAACTACTCATGCAGGGTGTAAGGGTCACTGAATGGAAGGACATTTCCAGGGTCTATGATTTGCTATGTGTTTGTGGTGGTGACAATAGTCACTGTCAGCTTGACCTGATTTAGTGTCACCTAAGAAAAATATATCTGTGCTCCTCTATCAGGGGGTTTCTAGAGAGGTTAAACCAAGGGGGGAGAACCTGCTTCAAATATGGGTGGATGGCACCACCCTATGTGGGTCCTGGACTAGATAAAAATGGGGGGGCAGCTGAGCACCGGTATTCACCTGTTCCTTCCTGATTGCAGATCCCACATGAGTGGCTGCCTTGCTCTCCCATGGCTTCAACTGCTGTTACAAATCATCATTCATTATAAAATTGCCATTGCAATTAAGGAAAGGACAGGCCATGAATAGCTTGTTGGAACACGTGTGTGGGGGGGCAAATGTGTACTATAAATAACATAAAGGAGGAAAGTTCTTTTGGTTCACTTAGAAGACCAGTGGCTCTCAACCTTCCTAATGCTGTGACCCTTTAATACAGCTCCTCATGTTGTGGTGTCCCCCAACCACAATGTTGTTTCCATTGCTACTTCATAACTGTAATTTTGTTAGTTATGAATCATAATGTAAATATCTGATATGCAGGCAGGATATCTGATATGCGGCCCCTGTGAAAGGGTCATTTGACACCCCCCCCCAAATGGGTTGAGACCCACCAATTTAGATGTTTCCATCCTTTGTAGCAGGGAACAGTTCACATCATGGTAGCCAGAGAGAAAGAGGGAGAAAACACCCGCATTCACTGGCTTTCTCCAGTTTCCTTCACTCCATCCAGTCCCCAGCCGCCATTCGGGGCTGGCTTTCTCCACTTGGCTAAACCTTTCTGGAAAGGACACACAGCAGGGTGCTTTTCTGATCCCCACCACTACCACCACCACCAAGGACCCTGTCAGTCCAATCCAGTTGACAGTCAAGGTCAACATTACAAGCCATTTCCCTGTGAAGTGTCTGGTCTACAGTTTATTATCATTATCATAGTGCTGCTAATATCCCTTCCCAGGGGAGACATTAATAAGGTCTACCCCTCCTAAGGTCCCAAAGACAAATCCAGGTATGATTCGACCAAAATTCACTCTGGGGAGCCAACGAATTCATCGGGCTTTCTGACAGAGCATGGATGAGGGGTTACTTACCAGACTGTGGGTGCTCCCTTCCAGGTCACACTGGAAAGTCTTTCAGCATGGAGGAGTGTTTCCCCATAATGGCACAGGTGGAACCCCCACTCCCTGCCCCCAGTCTTCCCAGGTTTATATACTCTAGCCCCTCCCCAAGGCCGTGTGCAGTTAAGGCAGAGTTAAATACAACAGGCATTGGTGAACAGCTGGATACTCTGGTGAAGGTCCCTATGAGGGGATGCAAACAGCTGACAGGCCCAGTTAGGATGAACTTTTCCAAGTGGGCATAGGTGAACTCCTCAAGACGGTGGTGGTTTGGCTTGGAGGATCGTCCTGTACAACATACCGAAAACTGCCCCGATGAACTTTAGCCAAGTCCATGACCTCTGCCATGGAATTACTTCCTTTTGAGAGATTTACAGTAGAGGGGAAACTAGATTAAAAGAATAAAACCAAGTGTAGGGCTGGAGAGATGGCTCAGAGGTTAAGAGCATTGGCTGCTCTTCCAGAGGTCCTGAGTTCAATTCCCAGCAACCACATGGTGGCTCACAACCATCCATAATGAGATCTGGTGCCCTCTTCTGGCCTGCAGGCATACTCTATACATAATAAATAAATCTTTAAAAAAAAAAGAATTCTTTATGTCGGGCGGTGGTGGCGCACGCCTTTAATCCCAGCACTCGGGAGGCAGAGGCAGGCAGATCTCTGTGAGTTCGAGGCCAGCCTGGTCTACAAAGTGAGTTCCAGGAAAGGTGCAAAGCTACACAGAGAAACCCTGCCTCAAAAACAACAACAAAAAAAACACCCAAAAACAAACAAAAAAAAAACAACAAAAAAAACCAAGTGTAGATATCATATCTAAAGTGATAGGTTGCTATATAAGAGGTTGTGTATGTGAACATACATGCTAAAATGTACAGACATGTGATATGGTAATATAAACCTTAGGATAATACCTGCAAATCAGCATTTCAATGGATGCTATGCCAACTTAGAAACCGAAGGAAACAATGCATAACAGAATTAACCTTTACCAACTTATAAATTATACATCAGTTTTCATTATAAATTAGTAAGAGATTTAGATGAAGTAATTCTACATTTAATTTTAAAGAAGAGTTTGATTCAAGGCCATAGTGAAATGGTGGCTATTGGTAAACAAACCAAACCAAACAAAAACAAAAATCTTAGTGCTTTCTTTTTTTTAAGCCTTGAAAAATATAAAAAAATACAATAAGAATGTACTGAATTTTCTAGAAATAAAACCACTAAATATAGTCATCCTAATTATTAAATAACAGAACTAAGCTTGCAACCATTGTTAAGTCACAGAGGAGAAAATATTTGCATGGTTGGTACAAAGAGCCCAGGGTTTACAAGCTTGTCTCTACCACCCTCTAGTGGTTACATAGATATAACATGTGTACTGTATTGTCTCCAGGTTAAACACACACACACACACACACACACACACACACACACACACAGAGCATGTATGTATACTTGCATACAAGAGATTCCCCAACTTCAGTCTTACTGAATTGATCCTAGCCTGGTTTATTATGTGATTAAAAACTCTTAAAGAGGATCACCTATTTCAATTGCTCGTGTGTGAGGGGGTATTTGGTTTTTGTTTTGTTTGAGGCATGGTCTCTCTCTGTAGCCCAGGCTGACATGGAACACACTATGTAACCCAGGCTGACCTGAAATTCATGACAACCTTCCAGCCTCAGCCTTCTAAGTCCCAGGGTTACAGATGTGAGCCACCACACCTGGCTGTGGGGAATGGCCTTTTGAATGGCATTGCTGTTCCCTTCTATTTCTACATGAATGCTTCCTGAAATCTCTGCCACATTAACCTATAAAGAGAAAACTCAACCCTCCAACTCCTGTCCTTCAACAAAAAAGAACCTTCCAGTGTGTGTGTTTAGGGGCCTAGGGGTAGCCAGTAAGTCTGTTCCAGGCTTCCCCAGGGAGTGACTTCCTAAGCCAACAACCCCCTTCCCTGTTCTCATCCCTGTCCTCCCTAGAGCCATCGACCTTTCGGACAAATTCCACTGTGTATCCCTGCTTTGACCCTGAGCACCGAATCTGGCCTTCTCTACATCACAGTTTCTTTTTCCAGTTTTATGTGCCAAAGTTAGGCTCACCTATTTCCAAAACTCTCTCAAACGCATTATTTTTTTTTTTTCTGTTTTTTTTCCCTCACGAGTTCCGAACAAACCAGTTCTTTTAGGACACTAAGTCTCCGTGCATGTTGCTCCCTTTGACAGAGTGTTTAACCAGGTCTTACCCTCCATTCCTTCAACTGTCACTGAGGCTGACACCCGTTCTTCCAAAATCATGGTAAGCATGGCATCTCTGAAGAGGCATCACCTCCCCCAAGGTTCTTTAACTCTCTCCTTTGGCCTCAGAGTAATTTTTGCTGATTATGTTCCGGTTATTTATTTACTAATTTTAATTTCCTCTGGGGGCGGGCTCTCATGTAGATCAGGCTGGCTTCACACATGTTACGTAGCTGAGTCAGGCCCTGAGTATCAATCCTCCTGCCTCCACCTTCCCCAGCTGTTCTGATTGTAGGCACGTACCACCTCGCAGTTTATGAAGCGCGGAGGTCAATGCTGCCGAGATCTTCACGCACGCCCGGCAAGCACTTTGCCAATGAATCACAGCCGCAGCCATGTGCTAGTTGTTTTGAGACAGGCAATGATCAATGAGCTAAAGTAAGAGAAATGTGCGAGGTGTGCGCTCTGAGCAAGGCACAGACTTCAGTAAACGTTACGTGGACTATTATTTCATTTGTGATTACAAAGGGCAACTGGGCGCTGCTATCAGTGTCGTGGACATGAGGTAGCTTTCCCAAGCTACGGACGAGGTAAAGGAAGGAGGCAAGATTTCGAAGGATCGGGGCCCAGGCTGCCTCCCTATTTCAAGCTTGTAGCCTCCACATTGCCACAGCTGTTTGGCCAGCTTTGGGTCAGGATAGCCAGCCAACACACTCGTTTTGAGTCTGAGGCAGAGGCTGCCGGTAGAAATAAGCAAGCATAATTTCTGGGTTTGTTCTTAGTAGAAGCCTGCGGTCCTGTTCACTGTTTCCTCCTCTGTATCTTTTTGGCTGGAGGCTGAGGTCTGGGGTGCTGCTTTGCATATTCTGCGGTGTGTCATCCTGAAGCTCATGGCCTACGGCAGGCTAGAAAAAGTCCTTAAGCGCTGCAGAAATGGCAGGTAGGTGACGACTTTCCCTCCTGGATGTGCATTCTCTTCGTCTGTATCCTCCCAGCACCAGGTTAAAAGCAGCAGCTTGCAAATGAACACAGAGGCACAATCTTGCCGTGCTGGTTCTTCTCATCCTGACTGTCTTCAGTGCTCCAAAAACACCAGGTAAACAGAAGATGCTCCCTGTTTGGCGAGTGGAATGAACAGGAATTCATTTTCTGTCCTTTCAAGACTTTGCAGAGTGCTGTGTGTATGTACTTTGGTAGCACGTCCCTAGAGTAAACTGGAGTGCACTCCACAGGGCTTGGGCAAATGGTATCCACAAAAAGGCCCCTCAGGGCTGCAAGGGTCTGAAGTGCCATGTCCCTACCCCCCTTTTTAACACCCATTACAGGATAGCCCTGGCTGTCCCAGAATTCTGTAAATCAGGCTAGCCTTGAACTCAAGAGATCTGTCTGCCTCTGAGTGCTGGGATTAAAGGTGTGTGCCACCACACCTGGAGCCTGTCCCCTTTTTGAGGAATGGAGAAACTGTGTTCCCTGTCATTGAATCAGCAAAAGGGTGTTGTCTCACTCTTTGAGACTTGTCAAGTACAGCGAACGTTTCAAGTGATCCCCAATATTTCACAAGCCGAAATCCTAGGCCTGTATCATGCCAGATGGCAGTTTCTTCTCTAAATGAGAACTTCATTTGCTGGAGGCCATTAGAAAAATGAGCTTTCATATTGATTCCTTAGCTGAGGGGAGATCTCCTGCTACTGCACTGGGTTCTTCACTGAGCAGACATCGCAAATGAAAAGCTGTGACGAACTTCCTCCCTCCCTCTCGAAGCACATGTCTTCACTTCCGGCAGGAAAGCCCATCTGAGGTGAAGCATTCTCACGGCAAATTTACAAAGACATTGAGAATCTACAAAACTATTTCTAAAATCTCCGATACTCGATTGTAACAACTACCTTGTTAACTTCAATGGCCCAGATAATTTCTCCTGCCTCCAAATATGCATACAATTGTCTGAATTTAAACAGCTAGCTGCACCATGAATCTCACAATATACTCTTTTAAAAATTCATTTATGTGTGTGTTGTGTGTGTGTGGAGTGTATGCATGTGCATGCATGTGTGCAGAGGTCAGAGGTCTCCACATCCCAAACTCAAGAATCCTAATTATAGGGCCCTTTCTTTGTATACCCCACTTCCACACTCTGAGTGGAATGGTTCCCCCCAAATTCATGTGTTGAAAACTGTGTTAGTTACTTTTCTGTCGTCGTGATAAAATTCCACGATCAAAAGCACCTTAGGAAGGAAAGTATATTTTGGCTTACCCTTCTAGAGGGATAGAGAGGCCCCATGATAAGGAAAGGCACAGCATGGTAGCAGGAGCTGACAGATCACATCTCAGCTGCATACAGGAAAGAGAAAGAACAAGAAGTGGGTGAAGCTGTAAACCCTCGAAGCCCATCCCCAGTGATAAGCTTCGTCCTGTAAGGCTCCACTCCTACAGGTTCTGGGACCTCCCAAACAGTGCCAATGACAGGAGACCAAAATGTTCAAATACATGAGACTTTGGAGGACATTCCTCATTCAAATCACTGCAAAAAAAAAAAAAGTATCCCAAAATGCTTAGATTAATTATATTTGAAGATGGGGCACTTGGGATGCATTTCAGATTATGTGGTAGGGCCCTTGATGGTAGGGCCCAGGAGGGGCATTCGTGGTTCTTACCATACAATGATTCTGTTACTGCCTGGACCTTAGATTTCTAAGCCATCAGAATGATGAGAAATACATTTATGTTGCTCACAAGCCACTCAGGCTGAGTCTTAGAGTAGCCAGACAGGACTAAGAATTCATTCGGTTTGGGTTAGTGATATGAGCTTGTTTTTCTAAGTTCTTACCAATGGATTTAGTAAGGAAGCATTCATGCTGGCTCTTGGCTTCAGTGGTCACAGCCTATCATGGCAGAGAAGACCCGGTAGCAAGAACAACTCAATCCATAGTGGCAGGAGCAGGACACTGCTGCTGTTCACATCTTGGTGGATCAGGAAGTAAGGTGACGTGTAACAGGAATGAACCAGGGACGACATTCCCCACAACAACCTATTCCTGGTGACACACACCTCTTCTGGCTGTACTCCACCTATTAAAAACCACCAGCTAAAGGCCAAGCATTCAAGCAGGAGCTGTTGGGGACATTTCAGAGCCAAACCATAGCACCCATCATCTTCTTATAGGCCTGGATGCCAAGAAGCAGTATTCCTGAGCTGATGTTCCTGGCATCTAGGTATTAAGAAAGGTCTACGGACAAAGGCAGTAGCCGAACCCAAAGTGGGTAGTAGAGAGAAGGCTGGTTTGTCCCGTTTCCAAATATATAAGATTATACACAGAAGGGATTTTGAACTGCGCCATTACTTTAATTACTATTTAATTATTAAATTATAAATGGATTATTTAATAATAATTATTAATTGCATTAATGTTAGCGTTCTGCCACTGTGACAAAATACTTGAGGAAAATCACTGTATCTAGAGGAAAGCTTTAATTTGGACCATAGTTTTAGAGCTTGTATTTGGTTGGTTCTGTTGTTTGGGGGCCTGGCAAGGCAGTGCATCATGCTGGGCTATGTGTGGTTGAGCAAAGCTGCTCATTTCCTGGCCAGTATGTGGGAAAGAGGGAGAGGAAGAGACTCAGTCCTTCCATTCCCTTTCAGAGCATCTCTCAGTAACTGGGGGGGTCTTCTCACTACGCCAAGACTCTTACAGAGCCCTCTGTCTCCCCACAGCACCACTGTGGGGAACAAGCCTTTAACTCCTGGACCTTTGCGAGATTCTACAGATCTCACCCACAGCATCTTGTCTAAACTGAACTTCTAGTGTATCCAGAAAAACAATTATTAAGATATCGTATTATAAAAGCATAATCATTGGGGGAATCTGGAATATACTTAGAGTGATGCAAATTAGAATTTACCTTCTATCTTAGCTATTTTTCCTATTAGTGTTTTGAGAGCCCAAACTACATTTTAAGTTTTAATTCCTGAGAGATCCATGAAACAAAAATGCCTCTGATCTGCAAGCCCCTTGCCAAGGACAGATAGTTCCTGGGATGCTGGAGGCTGTTGTGTATGGGAGATAACAAGTCACTCCCCTAAACAAGTTTGCTTGACCCATCTGCACCGCTGTGCTTGATCACATAAGGGTGGGAGGTTCACAGAACGGAGGTTCGTCAGAATATGTGCTTGCCCCTGATTGGACCTGATGGAAAGTGCAATGAATTATGGGTTTTCCTTCTTAAACCACTAGAAACTATGATTCTGGGCCATTTCCTAGGAACCTGGGTAAAGACCTGGCCAGTGCCCAACTACCTGGCCAGTATTTAATTATAGCTTGCTTCAAATTTGGCTTTAAACTGTGGTAGTGTTCTTATTCTCGATCGATGGGATTAACACTGTGATAAGATACCTTGACAAAAGCAACTTAAAAGAGAAAGCGTTTATCTTGGCTCACAGTTTGAGGGCTCACAGTTTGAGGGTCAGGCCATTATAGTAAGGAAACAATGACAGCAGGAGTTTGAGGCAGCTGGCCACATGGCATCCACAGTCAAGAAGCAGAAATCAGGCCAGGTGGTGGTGCATGCCTTTAATCCCAGCACTTGGGAGACAGAGGCAGGTGGATCTCTGAGTTCAAGGCCAGCCTGGTCTACAGTGTAGTTTCAGGATAGCCAGGGCTACACAGTGAGAGCATATCTTTAAAAAAAAAAACAAAAAAAAAAACAAAAAACAACAAAAAAAACAAACAAAAAAACTAAACAAAACAAAACATCAAAAAAAGAGAAGAAAAGAAAGAAAGAAAGAAAGGAAGGAAGAAAGAAAGAAAAGAAAGGAAGAGAGAAAGAGAAACAGAGACCGATAAATGTTTGTGCTCAGCTCACTTTCTTCTTTTTATACTTGTCTTAGTCAGTGTTCTATTGCGGTGAAGAGACACCATGAACACAGCAACTTTTTTTTTAAAAAAGCATTTGATTGGAGCTTGCTTACAGTTTCAGAAGTTTAGTTTATTGTCTTCACAGCAGGGAGCATGGTGGCATGGTGGCACACAGGCAGACATGGAGCTGGAGAAGGAGCTGAGAGTTCTACATCCTGATCTGCAGGCAGCAGAGAGAGAGACTGGGTCTAGCATGGGCTTCTGAAGCCCCACCACTGGTGACACACAGTCTTCCAACAAGCCCACACCTCCCAATCCTACCCAGGAGTTCCTTCCACACCCTGGTGACTAAGCATTCAACTATGTGAGCCTATGGGACCATTCTTCCTCAAACCACAGCAACACTGTTTGGATCCCAGCCTAGCAAATGGTGCCCCCCACAGTGGGCCGGTCTTCCCACCTCAGTGAATTTATTCAAGATAATCTCCTAAAGGCAGGTTGGAAAGCCAGTCTCCCGGGTGATTCCAGGCCTCATCAAGTTGACAGTTGGGTTTAATCCCCACACCACCTTCACGCCTGAGTTTGTCAGGCAGAGAGAATTATAGCAGAAACATCTATAGACGAAAGAAACTCAGTATTTTCTTAAGTTAGATAGAAATTCTAGAAGTGTACATGACACAAACAATGACGTGGGAAGTCAAAATAGCTTTTTCTGAGAGGATAAATCATAGAAACAGATCAATTATGCAGGAACAACTAAATTACCTTTTCTCTCTACACAGAAAACATTGGAAGACTGTGTCACAGGAGGAAACACAGATTAAAGGGATTGTCAGATGGATAAGAATTTAAAATATGATGAAAATAATTCTGAAGCCCCACCACTTTTAGATCTTTTTAAAAAAAAAGATCTAAAATACAGCCATGTGCTGGGTGTGGTGGTGCATGTCTTTAGTCTCAGCACTCAGTAGGCAGAGGCAGGCAGATCTCTATGAGTTTGAGACC